>JAFNEN010002996.1:0-29155 GCA_019343175.1 Oedothorax gibbosus
TTTTTATAAAAAATTGCACATGAATTTTTCTTTTTTTTTTTTAAAAAATTAAAAACTTTTGAAACTGTTTTTCCCAAAAATTTTTTAAAAAAAAAAATAAACAAAATTTGAAAATAACACAATTTGTATAACCTCCAGTACATATTCAAGTTATCCAAAATTTTTGACATTTTTCAGAAGTTATATCTTGTACATTTACCTGGCCTACGTTTACCAGCTATTAAAGTTTGCATGCATTATACCTGCAATTAAGAACTAGAGAAAAGCTACAGTGATCTTTTTTGTCTCATTTTAACTAAAAAAAATATCAAATCTTGTACTCCTAACTTATTAAAATCTTATATTTTTGCTTCATAAAACCTTATTATTCTTTTACCAAACACAGACATGTTCACTACGACGGATCCGTGCATGGAAAACTTTAAAGAAAGGAATTGTGGGAAGGAGACTGATTGTAAAAAAATTAACAATGAAACCAACAATTTCCAATGCACATGCGCCGAAGGATTCAGGTCTTACGGATACTATCAACCCTTTGATGATGAGAGGACAATAATTCATAAATGTGAAGGTAACCAATTCTAAAATTTCCTTTTGTGGTATGTCATGTTCATTTTTAGTTGACATTGCACTTGAAGAATCCAGGAGGGAAAACCCTTCATTGACTCCGTATCTGGCCTCTTTGATGACCATATCTAGTTATCGCCTAAACTAGTAAAAGAAACCGGTTTCTCACTTGGTACTTCTCTTGCGGCAACCCTGATACGTTTTTACCGAGAGAGAAGAAGAAGAACCGGTAGAGAAGGGAGAAGGTTGTTTAGGACAATAATTCTATTTTGTTATTGAATTATTGTCAAATGGACAAAAATGGTCCTAAACAACTAGAATAACATATTTGTCTTTAATGCTTACATAAATTATTATTGTACAGACGGATAAAAGTGTAAAAGATAGGTAACTGCTTTCATACATTTCTTATAAAAAATATATTTTTTAATTGGGTGGTTGGAAGGAAAGATGAAACATACCGTTAAACGAAAGATGTAGAGTCGGGCAGAACAGCTACAGACAGATGGTCAGAAAATATTTTATAAAATTTTTTAAGTGTTATACTAGGCTGAAGTACCATGGACGAATAATTTTTTTCTATTGAAGTTCTAAAGTAATGTAATTTTTTATTTTTTTTATTTTTCTTTACTTAAATATATAGTTCATACTATTTTAGTTTTCAGACCACAAATGGCCCCAGTATCTGTGCTTTTTTTTGCCATTAGCATCTTCAGTTTTTATAGGTATAAAGTATATTTTAGAAAAAACACTGTTTTAGAGATCCTGAAATGGAAATTCTGTGACCTTATAGTGTTTAGGCCCTATAGTTTGGGCTGGTGTAAAGTGTTTTTTCGAATAATAAAAAATTAATAACAAAATTGCAAAAATACAAAAATTTGCAGAAAATAGGTTGGAAAATCGCGCATTCAGTTAAATTTAGTTCAGTTCATTTTTCAGAAAAATTGAGACGTGATAGAATATTTTCACTATTTTTTCCAGAACTCAGAGTAAAAACTTACATTGGAATTAGTCACATATTTCAATTCCCCCATGTTAGTATTAATTTAATGATTTAATTTTTTGTAGACGTAAATGAATGCCTTTTGCCGAAAGCCTGCCCGAACAGAACTAGATGTATCAATACTTACGGAAGTTATGCATGTCCATGCCTGAGTGGATTCAGACCCATAAACGAATCTTCAGATCCTAAATTAAGTGGATGCGTTGGTAAGCAAATATTAATTCATGAAACAAAGTCTGATAATATTAGTAATCTATTAACAAGTGTAATCTAAAGCAAGGTGATATAAGCAATTTTTTTAGCCTTTTTTATTTTAAGTGCTAAATGTGTCTCTTTTTCGCGAAAAGAAGTTAGATATGACAGCAAATGTTTAATTTTAACCAAATGTTTTAATTAATTAATATACTTAAAAGCAATTTACCAAAGCAATACTTTGTCTAAGCAAAACTCTACTTTAGTTTACTAATAATAAAAAATATTGACTTAATTGTTTTTTTTAGTATTTGTAACTAGCAAAACTTATTACATACACAATAATTTACATAAAATTCTTAAGAAAGTTTTAAAAACTATATTTCCCTTCAAAAAAAGGCGCATTAAAAATGCTCCAATATATAATAATTTTATAACTTTCCTTTATTATGATATTTTATAGAAATCTGCAACTCAAAGATGTGTGGACATGGTAAATGTGAAATCAAAGGAGACCAGTACAGATGTCAGTAAGTAAATTAATAAATTTAGAGAATCCATTAAAGGTAGATATTGATATTTTGCTTATGATCCTTAAGAAAAATGTTCTAAAAATATATTTAAAACATTTCATGCACTTTTTAGGTGTGACACAGGTTATGGAGGATATAGTTGTGACGTAGAAGAAAATCTCACTGCAGGTAAGACAACTTATAAGGGTGATGGAAAAAAATTGTTATATATTGAGTATTTATAGAAAAACTCAAATTCAAATTGGTGACAATCTGGCTTAAAGTACCTTTCTAGGGTCTTTTTTTTTATTCCTTTTTCAACCAATTGCTAAACTTAATGTTTAGACCCTGCATATTTTACGCTTATTTAAATTAAATTTTTACAGCTACGAGACCATTTTTTTAAATATAGATAATATTAATTAACCCTTATGGGCGAATGTGACCGCGGGACTCCGAACCAAATTACCCCTGTGATTAGTATTTTTACAAAATATTTTTTTATGTTATAAATGTAGCTGAGTTCTTGGACTCTATAATCCCACTTTTTGAAATTTGTTTAAATATTTTGTTGCAAAATTAGTTATTGAAAATTTTAAAAAAAATTCGAATTAATTTCAAAAAGTGGGATTATAGAACCCTGTTAATCCTTATAAGCAATTTGATTGCTTGTAATGATTTACACTGCTTATAATGATTACTTTAACGTATAAAAAACCGTTTGTAAAAATACCCTCAATACAGCCGGAGAAATGTGGCTTAGAAAATCATTTGTTCCATTGGATCAACACAGAGGCACTTTGGTTTGGAGCGGTCATTCCCCGTCATGGCAAAAAGTTTAAAGTCTATGACATAGCGACCGGTAAAGTGAACGTAGATATGCGTTACTTACAAACTAAGAAACTGCAAAATTGTGATAAACATTCTACTTCGACACAATTCACAAAATGTAGAAACTACTAAGGTGTTATTAAAAAAATGTACATCTAAACCATAATTTATTTTACTTCCAAGGTTTAACCGGATTTTCGCTTAACCGTCTTACCCTCGGTCCCATTTGAGCCGATTAAGATTGTGTCTACTGTTCAACGTGTGAGTTGGAACCCTCGTAAGCGCAAAATGAATTAAGACGAAAGAAAAAAAGATTTAAAAACCAAAGAAAATTTATTACGATAAAACAACTAGAATTAAATTAACGCACATAAAATAAAGCCGCTGCAGAAATAATGTGCCGTAAGGGCCAAAGAGTAACGGCCCTTACTTGAACTTGTAGCCACAAAGTGAGCAGCGTGCCTTATGCATGAAGACACCAGTATTTATACAAAAGATCGACTTGAAAATTTGCATATGTAGAAAAGTTTAGAAATGTTTGCGGTGAACGGCACGGTTGGTGGCTCAGTCAGAACGAACTCTACAGTTGGTTCGAGAACCGAAGATCGGGCTAGTTGAAAAGGTTCGGACGTGGAGTGCATCAACCATCTACTGTATCTCTACAAATTGTGCTCTTTTTTTACAAAAGAAATATATATAAAAAATATATTTTACAGGACCGGCTGGAATGAAAGTGGCATTGATAGTTTTATCAACACTTGTGGTTCCGCTGATGCTTCTCTCTGTGTACATGGTGTACAAGTATCAATTGTAAGTTAGATAAAAAAAAATGTATCGTATGTTGCTTATATAGTATGGGTATATCAAGGATCCTTAGCTACTCACGTTTTCAGATAATGATGGTTTTTTGGTTGTTTTTGATAATGGTTAAATAGCTGGGCCAAAGAAATAATTGAAAAAACAATAGTCCAAAGTTTCTTAAACTTTTTTACAAATGGAACCCCTTCATTTTGGCGCAATTGAATCGGCAATCATAAACGCGTTAAAATAAAGGCTAAATATAAAACAAATGCCAATGATTACAAAAAAAACTACAACAAAAAGTTAGTATATCTGTGGCACTTTAGCAAGCCAACAATAAGATCTTCTTTTCACATTATATTTTATTTTGTATATTTTAAACTGTATCAATAAAATTCTAATTATATCGAAGAGAAGAAAATAACGTGTATGAAATAGAGATTTCAAGTCCGTCAACTTTATACCGTTGGTTGACTGCATATAAGTGAAAATTGCTACGATTCTTGAAAATTGCTAATGGTTCGTTTAATCTATTTTTCCATAAACACATAATAGTTATTTATGCCACAAGTGCGTAAAGTAAAACTTTGTAAGACTAGGGAAATTATGTTTATTTGAACATCGAGGAATAGAATGAGATATACTAATTCGTTTTAAATTTTCACACACACAAAGTGATTTATGGAAATATATCATGAAAAGATGATTTTTCTGGATAACTCTTCCAAAAGATGTAATTAATTACACCGTGTCAATTTATTTTAATTTATTGCGATTGATTACAAAATTGGACCAAACACACAAAGTTATATTTGTATACTCTTAATTTTTATCCTACTATATTAATATTACAGATTAAAGAAGAAAAGTTATCGTAACAACTATTTAGACGATGCAAGTTCAACAATAACTTTAGTGAGTATTTCGATCATTCTCAAACAATGATTTTTTTTTTAAATGTAATATGTTTCTATTCGATAAACTAATTGAAAAGGCTTTCAAAAATGTAAACTAATGCTACATTTTGCAGAATTATTTTTTAATAGGTTTTTTAATTAATATCAAAAGTTTCAACGCTTGAAATTTATAAAATCTAACAATTTGTCAATATGTTTCTATTACAGAGCATTTCAAAGATTGATTTATTGTTTACATCTTTAAAAAAAAATACTATTTTAACATACTTAAAGTTTTAAACATATTTTACCCAAAATACACATGTTTATCAGATAAGTGACTTAAATCTGTTGCATCAGTTTATTTACTAAACCTCTTAAGATTAAACAAGTCAATTTTACTGTAAATTAAAAAAATAATATTAATGTTTATCAGTAGTGAATTTTCTCATCTTCCATAAATTGAATTTATATTGGTTAAAATTAGATTGGTTTTTTTTATTTTCATCTTAAACATTTCTCAGAATTCAAACATTAGAGAAAACACTTTTTATATTAAATTGTGTAGGTAATTGTTTTTAAGATACTAAAATATATGGGTAAGAAATTAGGGTGTGCATGAAAAAAAGGATACTTATTCAAAATAAGTTCCTTTCTATACATTTTTTATTAATCAAAAAATATACCTTTAAATAATGTGAAGTAGTTTTACACTCATATATTTGAGGACCCTCTATTTAGGAATAAAATTTTCAAAGACTGTTTCCATTTTAAATATTGATTTAAAATTTTAATTTATTTTCAGCAACCAATGAGAGGACGTGGAAGCAGACATCAGAGCCAATATAATTAGATGTGCTGTTTCAGATATTTTAAATATAGTAGACTCTCATTCACTATATATCATCAATACCATCATTTACATTAGTCCAAGAAGCTGTGCTAGTCATTCAAACCCAGTATCTACAAGAAAAAAGATCTAATAATTTTTTATGATACACACACAAGGATTGATTGCTAGCACTGTACTATTATTGTCTTTTTTTGTAAAGTTCTACTATTCTTGTGGATGTTTTGAATAAATTATATACAAGAGTAAAGTATTAATTGATAAAAGAAACAAGGACTATATAATTTTTTTTCTAAAAATGTTGTTCTTCCCCATTTAAAATTTAACACAAAGTACCTAGAGTATTAAACGATAAAATTTTTGAGTATATCTTATTCATAAGCAAAGTGTAGAACAATCTAGGCTCATTGGCTTGTTTTAAGATAAAGCATAAAAACTTGAATGTAGACATATAAAACGTAATATATGTATGCGTGTTAGTTTGTTAAAACGAACCATTTGACAAAAAAAAATCTCGAAAAAAATATTGATGAGAGTTTTTGAAACTTACATTTGAGTTACACTTACATACTACATTGAAACTATAACATAGGTCCAGATCATACAATCAATGTTCTCATTAAAATTTTACTTTATAAATTTGGCTTTTCCAGGGACATGACTACCTCGATACGGACATGGAGAATTATAGGGTTTCAAGTACATCGAACATATTTATGATTAAGAAAAATATATATTGGGGAGACCGAGGCTAGTTTTCCACGGTTTTTTTTCTTTTTGAGTGTATATTTTTTTACTTTTATTTGTTTTGAAGAAAATAAGATATCATTGCCTTCCTCACAAGGTTATCTACAACCTAGCATTAATACTTTCCTAAAAAGTACATACACTTTTTGGAGCGAGTGGTAAATGCAAGCACGTAGAGCTGGAAAACGTACCCGTATACGGGGTAAATTTTCCCAGACCTCTAAAAATGGATGGGGCAAATTTTCCAACGATTCTTGAAAATATATAACACGCTTAAAAACATTTTGCTGTTTTTACGTTGAGATATTTTTATTGTAAACTAAAACAGACCAAAAGTTTATACCCAGAATGTAGATAACATTGTAAAAAAAGCCATTTCTATACTAAATTGTTATATAAAGGTCATTAGCACCTGTATCACTTTAAAATTAAAGCAAATTGTGTAACTTCCTCTTTTGTGTAACTATAGTTTGGAACTCTTTTTTTCTAGGGGTTGTCTGAAGAATTGCTAAAGATAGCAAAAAAATATCATATGCACTGATTTTTAGTTTAGTTTGCTTCCCTTTTTTCTTAGCCAGCCAATTTACTCCAAATATTAAGTTGCAACATGACATATTAGTATTTTACAGTGCAATTATTTACAGTTTATTGGGAATATTTAAGTTTTTGGATGCTTTTACGCTACTAAATCCATTCTTGACAGCTATAAGAGCAACGTATATCGCTTCCGAATGGTACGATTTCTGTCAGCTTTCTTTTTATTACTATGTAGACAATTTATAATCTAAAAAAAATCTTTTTACATTCAGATCTTAATTTATGATTATATTACTTGGTCATACATTAAAAAATAATTGTATTTTTTGCAGTATTGTAAAAGTTGGAGCATTTTTATATACAAGGCATTCTTGGAATTCTTGCCCCGTCAAATTTTGGAAAACCTTCCCCGTCTCCATATTTTGACTATAATAGTGCCTTGACGATTACAGGCTTAAGTAATTTTGAAACCCAGTGTAGATTTTAGTCTAGAGAGGAAGCACCTTTTATTATACGCAATGATAAAACTGTAAGTTAAATGAAAGTACGTTTAATTTAGATTTGAATGTAAGCATAAAAAATCACTCAACTTTGAAAAAATCATAAAAACAGCTTTAACGAAAATATTACAACACTAACTGAACAAAGATTTTTGTGGATGGCATAAGACAAGTAGCTTGATAAACCAAGCAGCCATTTGGCGCCTCCCCAAAGGCTCCTTTCCAATATATAGCCTGGTGGAAAACTTACCCCTGGAAAACTAGCCCCGGTTCTCCCCTAATATATACAGCTTATTTGTATGAAACTCAAAGAAAAAAAATACTTAAAATTTTATTGTATAGATGGGTCATAGAGCGAAAGAAACGAATCAATTCTATCGGTTAATTCATAGCCATTATTCATAATGCGATCTCGTTTTCTTTCTATGCCCATGTGTGTTACCGTTAACTTTTTTTATTTTCCCATGTTAAAAAAATTTCGGGAAAAAAAAAACTAATTTCTGAACATGTTTCTTTGTAATCACAAGCTGGTTACTCTATCACTTGAATACACTTTTAAACATATGCAGATTGAGGAGTTATGAACAGACAGCTTAGGAAACATACTTTAGTGTGCAATGTTTTAATTAGCTGATTTTATAAATTTTTATTTAATTTTCTGTGTTTGGATAATTTATCCATAATCAAGAGTAGTCAGTTTTAAAATCATCCCTTGTAAATAAATAAATCTTATTAGATTGTTATCACTTTTACTTCTAATGTTACTCTAGCCGATACACAGATATTTAGTACTACAAACATAGTATAGTCCAGAAACAGTCAAAGAAGACATCATAATAACATCCATGGACAACTGATCATGTCTGTAGATATACATAGTCCACAGACGTGATGTCCCCAGACGTACTAAATTACATATTTCATCCTTGTAAAATCAAGGTAACTTGTAAAACATTGTATGTTCATATTTTAAACATGAGTTTAAAAAAATTAAGCTCGTTAAATTGAATGATACACATAATTAAGTAAAAATAGACATTATATTAGCTTACCTAAGTTCTTTCTTAGCCACAGACGTGATGCACCCATCATGATCTTTCACTGAATCTTAAGTTTAATGAACAAAAAAATACTTAAACAGCTAAAAATAAACGGATTTTTTTTATTTTGCATACTTTTGTCTGTAAATGATTTAAAATGGACATAGACACTGCTTTGTACTGTCCCCCGGTCACCTATTAAATTCAATACAAGTTTTTTTTTCATCCCCGGAGGGGGACTAAAAGGCACTGGGGAAAATTTTGGAATAGCATTTGGGGGATTTTTAATTTTGCTATTTTGAAACACATCACTCCTTTTCCCCAAAATTTTTTCCCAAAAATTTTTTCAATCTTTTAGGCGGTTTTTTGTAGTTGGGATGGGGGGCATAAAGCCATAAATTCAGGGGATTTCTGACATAAAAACTTTTTGCGACCCCTTTTTTGGCGACGACGCAGGGGGGATTCTATCATCCCTTCCAAAAAAAGTCTGGAACTAGCACATTCCGGGAGGATATCATTGGAAAGAAAAATAAAATAAATTTTAAAAACCTATCGCAGGAGGAAAAAGGGCCCCCACGCAACACGTGATTTAAAACGTCAAACCCCAATTTTGTACAGCAAGTGCCCCTACGAAGGTTGAGGGGGGGTTTTTAAAACATAACAACTAGTTTTAAAACCTTCATTCCATCAAAGCCCCATAACACTTAAAAAGAAAAAGAATTTTTTGGTTACTCTCGCCCCAAAACCTTGGGGAAGCGGGGAAATTTTTTACGCCCCCTTTTCATACCTAAGACCCCAAAAACTATTTTTTCGATTCCGCATTTTTCCCCGAGTCACCCTTGCTCTGAACCCCTAAGTCCCTCATTCCCCCCTTTTTTCCCCCGGGTTTAAACTCCCGCTGAGGCCTTTTTCCAGCGGCCGTTTCCCTTTTAAAATCAACCCGGACCCCAAGACTCCCCCCGATGCCCTTCCACCCCCCGGATACCTTTTTTTATCTCCCTGCAGACCTGACAGCTCGCCCTCCTGTTAAAAACCCCTTCATCTTACATTCAAACTGGATTTTTTTTTTTGAAATAGTTACATTGGTTTTTGGACAAAATTCCATTATTTTTTGGAAAATTCGGGAAATTTTAAATTTTTTTTTTTTATGATCCCTTTTTCACCTTGCCCCCCCAAAAGAACCCCCAGCGATTTTTTGTTTTAAATAGATCGAAATTTTAAATTTCCCCTAGCTTGAATAAAATGTTTTCTTTTAATTACGAAATTTGCCTTTTTTTGGAGTACACCTAGAGTCTATTTAGGGGTTATTTTAGGGAAGGAATTATAGAATCTGGAGGTTTAAAACGGTCGCAAAAAACCCAAAATTAAAAATTTATTTTTTCATTAAAACCCCAACCTTTTTTAAGTACTACCACTACTTTTTTTAGTTTTCAAAAATATAATATCGTTTTGCCCCCAAATGGTGCCTAGGGGTTTTTTTTCCCCCCCAAATTTTATTTTTTAAAATTTTTTTTTGGGGTTTTTGTTTTCTTTTTTTACCCCCATTTTTTTAAAAATCATGTCCCAGCCCCCAACCCCCAAAACCCCCCAAATTTGAAATTTTTAAAACCCCAGACATGGCGCAAAATAATCAATTTTTTATCTTAAATTTTTAAATTTTTGATGGAGAATTTTTTTGAAAAAGGGGTTTATTTTTTTTGAAAAATTTGGGGCAAATTTTGGCCCCAGGCTAAGAAATTGGGGAAAAATGAAAAAATCAGATATTTAGAGCAAAAATTAAAAGGGGGGGGAACCTTTTAAAATTTTTTAAAAAAGTCCCCGTATTGGGGAAATCTACAAATTAAAAAAACAGTTAAAAAAACAAATTTTTTTAGAATTTTTAATCAAGAGAAAACCCCAAAAAAAGCAGAATTTAAAAATTTAAAACCCCTTAAAAAACGCGAATCCAACCCCAGCCGGGTTTTTTCCCCCAGAGAATAATTTGGGTCCAACAGTTATTTGGGAAAATTTTAAAATAAACAAAAATTGGAGACAAAACAAATGTTAGATAATTGGAAATTTGAAAAAAATTTTTTTTCACCTTAAAAAATTAAAATTTAAAAAAAGATGTCCCCTTAAAAAAACCCCGGAAAAATTTTAAAAATCCCCAAAAATTTTCCACTAATTTTCATAGTGCAGGAATTTTCCCTTAGGGGGTTGGGGGAATAAATAATTTTTTAGCTGAAATACAAAAAAATCAAAGCAAAAGTAATTCTAAAAAGTTTTGTTTAAAACAAAAAATCAATAATTAAAAAATACTAATAACTTGGGTCTTTTAAAATTTTCCCCCAAAATTTTTGTCAAAATTTGCGGGAAAAAAAAATTTATTTTCAGCGATTTTTCATTTAAAAAAGTATTAAAAACCAAAAACCCCCAAAAGCGCTCCAAAAAACTTCTCAAAATCAACCCGGGGCCCCTTTTTTGAAATAAGGCCCCTTTCAATCAAAAAAAATTTTATAACCCCAAACCGGGGCCCCGGTAAAAAAACCACAAAACAGATTCCAAGTTATCCCGGGGCCCCCAAAACCCGGGGCAAAAGGGGGATCAAAAAAATAATCAACAAATGGGGACAAACAAAACGGTAAAACCGGATAAAAGAAAATGTTTTGGGGCCCTAACTAAAAACCCCCCCAGAGCTGATATTTGAACGATAGGGGCAAACATTTTTTTAAATTCAACAAAAAATTGAAAAAAAAAAATTCTTTTTTGGGGGCGGGAAAAGCGGACAACATTTCCCAAAATTTTTTAAAAAAGTAAAAATTTACATTAATAAATAAATTCCAAAAGTTCCCCCTAGTTAATTAAAATAAAATGGGAAAAAAATTAAAAAAATAATAATAAAACAGAAAAAATACCCCAAAAAAAAAAAAAATAACGACGAGTTAGGGGTAGTTAAAACTTTTAATGCAAAAACCTTTAAAAAATTTTTTAACAAAATTTAAAAATCAAAAAAATGCTGCAAAGGAATCTAAAAAAGTAAATTGCAGAATATACAAAAATGGACAAATTTAAAAAATTAGCAAAAAGGGGTAGTCCATTCCCCCAAAAAAAAAGTCGAAAAAATAATAAACTGCAGAACGGGTTTTCCCCAAAAAAAAAAAAAAATTTGGGCAAAAAAATAGACAGTTCAAAAGACATCTATGGGGAAAAAAACGGGGAAAAAATTTTTTTGATTGCGAAGATAAGTTGCCGAAAATTTAAATTTTCCGGAAAAAAAAAATTAAATGAAGTTTTACAAAGAGGGTAGGATGAGGGGGTTTAAAAAAGTATATGACCCCGGCAAATTGAAAAAAAAAATTTTGGGGATACAGGAAGCGAAAAAAAAATTTACGGGAAAATTAAACAAGTGTTAAAGAATTTTTTCAAATTATTTTGAAAAAATTTTTCGATGTGATTGTATTAATTTTATTAAGGGGCGATTTTTTTCAGGTAAAATTTGGCCATTTTAAAAAACCCAAAAAAAATTTTATATGGGTTTTGGGGTTTTATTAGGGTTTTATGCGAAAATAAATTAGAAAAAAATTAAAAAAAAAGGGAAAATTTTCTTGGAAAAGGTTTTTGAATATAAAAATGTTTTTAAATTTTGGGGAAAAAATGAAAAATAAAATTATTGCAAAAGGAATATAATAATAAAAAAAAATTTTTTCAAGAAAAAAATGGAAAATTAAAAACTCAGGGGGAAAATAAACCCTTAAATTTTAAAACCCCCCCTTTTATTATACAGACAAAATAAAAATTCGCAAAAAAAAAGTCAAAAAAAAATTTTGTAATATTAAAATGTAAAATAGAAAAAATCTTTCGACATAAAAAAAAATTTTAAATTTAATTTGTAGTGATGCCCCCGCAATTTTATAATGAAAATTTTTTAATAAAAAAAATTTTTGGTTTTAAAATTAAAACTATGTTTTTTACGGGTTTTAATTTTAGATATTTTTTTTATTTTTTAAAAAAAAAACCCCCAATTTTTTATAAAAAAAATTTAAAAAAGTTTAAAATTTTAAAACAAAAGTCTATTAATTATGACGCTAGAAAAAATTTTAACTTTTTTTAAAATTTTTTATAAAATATTGCGAATTTGTGTTTAAGAATGGGTTTTGTAAAAAAAATGAGGTTATACGATAATGGCTGTTAAACATTTATGTGCAGGCAAAAGGATCAAATTTAGGGGCCCCTTTAAAAAACATTATGCTATTTTTGGGAATGTATGTTAAAATTCAAAACTGGGGGTTTCCCCCCCCCCCCCCCCCCCCTTAGCACATGCATACAGACAAAAAAACAAAAGTCACAAATAAAAAAAAAAGGAAAACCCCCCCTTTCCAAAACCGTATTCCTAATTCTTTTTGACTCACAAAAATCCCCCCCCCCCCCCCCCTTGAAAATTTTAAAAAACTTTCTCCCCCAAGGGGAGAAGGGAGGCGGGGGGGAAAAAAGACTCTTTTTTTGGAGAAAAAGTTTTCCCAAATAAAAAATATATATCTAAAAAATATAAGGGGGAAAAAAGAAAATTTTGTTTGTGTTTTTTTAAAAATATTTTGGGGAAAGGCTTTTTTTAAACAAAAAATAAAAAATTTTTTAGATGTTTAAAAAAAAGGGTTTTTTTTAAAAAAAAAATTTTAAATACGCTATAAAAAAAAAGAAAGGTAAAAAGTTCCTTTTTTACCATCCTTTTTGCGCGGAAAAAAGGCCCAAAACTTTCTCATATTGGGGAAAGGGCATTTTTGTGCTCTCTCCGGGCTTTTAAGATTTTTTTTTTCGGGCGAGAAAGGGGCATGTGGAAAAATTAATCATTTTCATTTTTAGAGTTTTAAAAAAATTTTTTCACATTTTAAAAATTTTTACGATTAATTTTTTTTTGATGTTAGATCAACCCCTTTTTTTATCAAAAGGTGTTTATGAAGTTTTAATTTTTTTTTTTTCAAAAAGGGTTTTTTTTTATCAAAAGGGATTTTTTAAAAATCTTTTACAGCTATTATTAAATTTTAAAAACTGGAAAGGGGTTTTCTTGTTTTATAAAAAAAATTGTTTTGATATTTAATTTAAAAAATTGAAAAATTTTTAAAATTTTTGAGATGATTTGCCAAAGGGGAAGAAAAAAATTTAAAAAATTTAAATGTGGGTTTTGGGGAAAGGCCCCAAAAATTTTTTTTTGAATTTTTTTTAGACCTTTTAGGTCGTTTTTGTAAATTTTTTTTTTTAGCTAAAGGGAAGGGGGGGAATTGATTTAAACGATACAAATTTTCCCGCGGGGTCCCCCAAAAGGGGGGGAGCTTTGACGGCATGAAACTCGTTTTCGAGGGGTAAAAAGGAAACCCCAAAAAAAGGGCCCTATCGGGGAATTTTTGTAATTTTTGGGTTCGCGGGTGACTTTTTTGGGGTTTTGGTTTTTTTGGTGGGCAAAAATTTGTTTTTCTGAGTGAGTTTTGGGGTTTTGGAAAAAAAGGGGGTTTAGTTCAGTTTGTGCGTTTTTTCTTTTTTTTTGGGAAAAGGGGTTTTTTTTTTGGTTTTTGGGGAAAGGATTTTAAGGGGAAACTTTTTTTTTAATTTATTATTTGGGGTTTTTTCAATTCTTCATTGAATATTTTTTTGGTTTGATTAAAAAATTTAAAACCCCTTTTTTTTTTGATTATTTTGGCAAAAAAAAAATTTTTTTGGGTTTTTTGCATAAGTTTTTTTTTTTATAATGGAGCTTTTTCTGGTATTTTGTTACTATTTGGCTCACATGTTGAAATTTTAAAAGGGTCTTACCCGAACTTTTACAAAAAAGACATTCTCCAAAAAAACTGTTGCAAGATTCTAGGGAAAAAAACCCCAAAAGATTGTATGAAAATAACAATATTATTAATAAAATGATGAAAAATTTTCCCCTTGAATGTAAAATTTTTTTAAAAAAATTACAAAAAAGGAATTTTTTTTTAAGCATGAAGAAATGCATAATCTAATATGTTTTTTAAAAATTTTGATCTACTGCTGTGTAAATGACCCCTTTTTAAAAATTTTTTCAGGTATTTGAATGAATACATTATTCTTTGTAATTGGTGGGCAAAATGCTTGAATAAGGTGAATATTTTATTTTTTTTTCGGCTTTTTAATTTTTTTTTTGGGGTTTTTTTTTAAAAAAGGAAGGGATGTTAGGGCGGGATGCGTTTTGCTTTTTTTTAAAAACACATCACCCCCCTTTTTCCCAAAAAAATTCCCCCGATTTTTCAATTTTTTGGCTGGTTTGTAGTTGGTTTTAAGGGGCCCCTAAAGCCAAAAATTTCAGGGGTTTCTGACATGTAAAACATTTGCGAGTTTTTTTTGGGACACCCCGAAAGGGTTCTCTCACCCCTTCCAAAAAAAAAAGTTTTTGGAAAATAGCACATTCCGGGGGATTATTGGAAAGAAAAAAATACTAATAAATAGTTAAAAACCATCGCAGGGGGAAAAGGGGAAACCCCCCGCAACACGTGATTTTCGTCAAAACCCCAATTTACGCTTTTTCACGCCACGAAGGGATGGGGGGATGTTTTTCAACTAACAACTAGATTTTAAATTCATTCCACAAAGATCATGAAAAAATTTGCCCCAAAAAATTTTTTTGGCTTACCCCTCGCCCGCAACGCTTCTGAGCGCGGAACTTTACCCCAACATTCTACCAAAAACCCCCAACTATGTCTTCGCCCGCATCTTGCCGATGTCAGTTTTTCTCGAATGCCAAATTTTCCCCATCTATCCCCTTGTTTCCCCCGGAAAAAACTCCCGCTGGGGGCCAAAATTCCCCGGGGGGCCGTTTTCCCCTTTAAAACCCCAACCCGGCCCCCGACTCGCTCCTGATGTCCCCCTTCCGTTTTCCCGGTACTCATCTCTTACTCCCTGCAAAAACCGTACAGCTCGCACCCCCGTTGTAAACCCTTCATCTACACTACAAACTGTGAGTTTTTTTTAAATATTTTCATTGTATTTTGGACAAAAATTCCATTATTAATTGGTAACAGGTATTTAAAAATTTTTTTTTATGATCCCTTTTTTTTCCCCTTTCCCCCCCCAAAAAAAAAACGCGTTTTTGTTTTAAATATGATCGCCCCAAATTTAAAATTTAGCTTTAAAAAATGTTTTCTTTTAAAAAGAAAATTTTTTCCTTTTTTTTGATTTTACCTAGAGGCCCCTTTTTTTGTTTTTTTGGGAAGGAATTATAGAATTGGAAAAGGTTTTAAAGGGGGCAATAAAAACCGAGTTTTTAAAAATTATGCCTTTTTTTTTTTAAAAAAAAAACCTTTTAAGGGGCTAAAACCCTACTTTTTTTTTGTTTTTTAAAAATATAATATCGCGTTGCGACAGTCAGTAAAAAAATACAAATTTTTAAAAAAAAATAAAAAAATTCATTAATATTTTCCCCCAAGATTTTCTTTGATTTTTTTAATTTTAAAAAAAGAATTCCTAATTTTTAATTTGGTTTTAAAATTCCAAAGTCAAAAAAATTGGGGGGGTTGGGGGATTTTCCCGGACCAAATTCACGCTCTGTTTTGGCTAAAAACCTAGAAAAAAAAGACAATCTTGTATAATTCTTTCTGTTCTATATTTTTATAAACTGCTTTTTCATTTTTTCAAAAGTTATTTTTTTTTTTTTAAAAAAAAAAAAAAAATATTATTTTAAAAAATGACGGGGGGGGGGGAAAAAAATTGTTATTTTCCCCAAATTTTCACCTTTTTTGCCCTTTTTTTTTTTTTCCCCCCAAAATTTGGGGGGGTTTTTGGGGGCATTTTTTTTTTTTAATTTTGGGAAAAAAAGACATAATTTTTTAAAAAGATTTAAAAAAAAATATAAGTCTTTTCTTTTTGTCTTACATTTTTAAAAAAATGAAAGAAAAATGTATTTTTTTTAAAAAAAATTTCGGCTTTTTACGAAAAAAATTTTAAAAATTTTTAATTTTAAAAATTTTTTTTTAAAAATTTTTGAATGCAAAACAATAAAAAAATGAAAAATATGACAAAAATTTTTCTTTTGGGAAAAATTTTTTTTTTTAAGTTTTTTATAGTAAATTTTTTTTTAAAAAAAATCGTTAAAAACTCACCCCCTTTTAAAAAAAAACAATTCTGCAAAAATTTACGCTTTTTAAAAAATAGTCCGAAAAAAATAGCTTTTTTGATAAAGTAAAAAAAAAAAATTACACTCTAATAAAAATTTTTTTAAAATTTTTTTAAAAATTTTTTTATATTTCCTTTTTTTTACATTTTAATTTTTCCCCCATTTTTAAAAAAATTTTGTAAAAAAATTTTAAAATTCCCCAAAAAAACAGTTTTAAAAACATTTTTTTAAAAACCTTTTTACTGAACTTTTTTTTAATGGTCAGAAAAAATTTTTTTAGTATTTTCATTTTGGGATTCAAAAAAAATTACAAAAAAAAATTTTTTTTTTGGGGGCACCACCTATAGTTGATTTACAAAAAAAAATTATTTTAAAAAAAGCCCAAAGAGTAAAAAAATAACCCCGGGCCCCAAAAAGGCGAGAAAAAAAATAAAAATGCACGATAAAAAAAATTCCCTTTTCAGAATTAAAGCTATACGCAATGGTTTCCCTGAATTTTCTGTCTAAAATTGGGAAAAACAAAAACTTTTTCTTTTCATTTGGGTCCAAACCCCCTTTTGGGGGATAAAAAAAAAATTTTTAACTTACGATTTCCCTTTTTCCCCAAATTTTAAAACGTAGGGGTTGCAATTAACCAAAAAAAAATTTTTTTAAAAAAATTAAAAAAAATATATATATTTATCACTTTTTTTTTTTTAAAAATTGGAAAAAGCTGGAACCCCCAAGGGGAGCAAAAAATTTTTAAAAAGCCACAAAAAAAACCCATTTCACCTTAGCGTGATGACCTTTAAACGAACAACCAGCAAAAAAAAACATTGAAAAAATAAAAACTTATTTGCTTATTTGTGGTGCTTTTTTTGTGAAAATTAAGCAATCTAGGCATTAGATAGATATTAATTAGAGAGATAAGATTATTTCATGTGTCACAAATAGCTCAAGTCGCGACTTCATTTTTCTTCGAGCAATATTATAAAATAAACAAATGCTCAAGTTTAGAATATTATGAAATACAACTTAGAATTCAAAAATAAAAGCCCAATTCACAAAATTAACACAACTCACAAAAAATTGCTAAACAAAAATTTTCTCAACTTTATTTCTCTAATTTAAAATGCAAATTCCCAGTAAAATATAAATAGTTTGATTTAAATAATGCATATTATATAATTTTTTGCTATCTTCATGTTTCCCTTATGGCTGCCATTTTGTTTGGTATTTTCGAAATCTTTTTCCGGAGCCTGAAAACATTAGAAATACAATCTTTGGTTTTTTTTTTTTAAATATGTAGTATATAAACAGAATTTGAAGGAACTAAATGGCTTACTTTAATGTTACCTTACAACTCACGGATATTCTTAAGACGGAAGACAGAGGGCAAAATATAAAAAATAATTCTGTGCGTTACCTTTCTAAAAAAAAAAAAAGGGAGTTTTTAAAATCGGCCGGTTAGAAATCGAAAGGAAAGGCCTTTAAAAGACAAAAGGACAGGGACGAAAAAAACAGGTAAACAGACAAAAAGTTTTAAAATATTATAGATATCTGTTTGTTATATTTATACAAAACAAAAATATATATTTTCTATTTTTTTTAGTTCTTTTTCTAATTAAAATAGAGAAAGATAAAAATCATCATCATTAAGGTTTTTAAAAATGCGGAATTCGAAATTTACTAAACCACTAGGTACTGAATTTTTTAAAAAATCAAGTGCTGAAACTTTTACAAAACCCTTATAATTAAGAAATTAAAACCGTAACAAAATTGAGCCGAAATAAATATCTAAAAGGAAAAAATTACTAAAAAATCTTCGAAATGGCAACAAATACCTGTTTATTTTTTGTAAAGAAAACCCAATAATTCAGTTAAAACAAAGAAAGCCCTCATTCTATGGTTATTGCTCGAAAATTCCTCTCTTGAAACAAAAAGCAGATTGTATTATTTTTTTTTTCCCCAAATCCTATTCCGCGATACAATTCCATAAGATTTTTTTAAAAAAGTGGAAATCTAATGGGGCTTTCAGGACTTTCATTAGGAATGTGAGGACTTTCATTAATTCATGGCGAAAAGTACAATAGTTTGTGTTTTTACCAGTCATCCCCCAAAAAATCCCGAATTGTGATGGAAGAAAAGTGACATCAATTTTTGGTCAAACCCTAGAAAAAAAAATTTTTCCTTTTTGTTTAACCCCTAAAGTTAGGTTTAACATGAAAAAAAAAAAAAAAAGTTGTTGAAGCGGTAAAACCAGTTAATAGTAAAGTGTAGTATCAAACGTTTGTTGCAGCTAACTAGAAACCAATATTTGCTGAAACCTTCAGCTAAATTTTTAACAGAGTTAATGACATAAAACCCTGCCAGTGTACTTCAAAAACAATACACATTAGGCCTTCAAAATATTTATAAGGTATAGTTTTTCCCGCTTTAAAAGGGAATAAAGTTTGAAAAACCCAACTTCCCGTAAAAATTATAAAAAGCCGCTTTTCTAGTTACCTGTTTTTTTGGGTAATGTTATGTTAAAATAATATTGGCAAGAGAGTTTTTCATATTATTATTTCCAATAAATCAAAAAAGTAAAGTTTCCAATTAAATTATCCCATAATAAATTTCTCCTTTTTTTAAAAAAAATCTGTATCAGGAAAGAAACATTTTTTTTAAAGTAAAAAATTAATTTTTAACCCAACATCCAGCGACGATGGATGTTTTGAGAAAAAACTATTCCAGAAGCTAAAATACAAGGATGCTAAAGAGGGTGTCCTGTAAAATTGAATTTTTTAAAATTGTATTCTATAATTATTCAGAAAATATCTTCAATTTTCGCAAGAAAAAATGACAGTATTCACCCCAAGGAAACGAGGTTTTTATTGGCGGCCCTTCATAATATTTTTCAAATATATATCTTTTTAAAGATTCGCCTAATTAAAATTAAAGATTCACAAAAAAAGGGATTTTTTAATTTCATGTTCCTTTAAAGAATAAAAAATAAAATTTCAAACCCAATTCTCCGAAAACAATTAAAACCGAACTAAAACAAAAAATTTTTTTCATATCTTATCTTTTATTCTAATTTCTGTTGCCCACGACTTTTTATTGTGATTTCATATAGTTGCAAATTAATTATAAGGTTTTCTTTAAATAAAATACCTTTAGCGTAGAAATCAACCAGATAGTTTTTCACCAATTTAATGTTTTTAAAGTGTATTATTATAATAATCCCCTTTTTGTTAGTATATGTTTTTCATATTAAAAAAAAAAAAGCATAGAAACTTACACTGCATAAACCCCGAACCCTTTTCGCAATTTTCTTTCCATAATATCCCTCATAAACAACTAAAACGAAAGGGAAAAATAATATATTCGAATCGGTTTTTTAGGTCGAAATGATTTAAATACAATTCTGTGAGCCGGATGAATAATTAAAAAATGTTGGTCTAAAGGCAAAACCACGAATGTCCAGAAAGAAAGGACGGAAAAGGTTTTAAATAGTTTTCCGATAATCTTCGATTAACTCTGCGCAAAAACCAGTTTTTTGCTGAAACAGTTAGGCCCAAAGAACCGATGAAAGATGAAGGACCATTCTGTGGTACCGGATGAATAAGTTTAATATCGTTAGTCTAAAAGCAAAACCACGAATGTTCAGAAAGAAAGGAAGCGGAAACGGTTAAACTAGTTAGCTGAAACAGTTAGGAATTTTTTTTCTCCTCTAAAACTTCACAGTTCGTTCTGTTAATGTGTTAAAGTGGGTAACAGACAGGCAGACATAGCTTTTATGAAAGCTTCCATTTTTACGTTATAAAAGAAAGGTGTACAAACTTAAAGAGCAAGTCAAAACCTGTTTATTTACACTAGTGTGTGCGATGACTCTGCTATCACCGCTAAGTAGACTTGATGCAGACAGATTTCTGGTAGATAAAGGGATTCTTCCCAAATGGCTCTTCAGTTTTTTTTATCAGCCTCTTCTACTTAATTGGAAAACTTTAATTTATCTATTTCTAGCCTCAGTAAAAAATCTTTAAAACAGGCGCATAACGTCTCGTAATTTTAGAACAGGAGTCTTTTAGCGGCTCCCCGGTAACGAAATCTGAAACCTCCGATTTCAAATACAACCTATAAGCTCCTCACTTATAGGCTCCCACTATTGTACATAAATGAAAATCTGATTTTACATACTTGCACATATATTGAGGAAAGTTGTAGGCTTTAAATTCGCATGTTCCATAAACACAGGTTTCAAAAGTACACACATCTAAAAAAAATAGCATATTACTTGGCATACAATTAAAAAAATATTTTTATGATAGATAAACGCGTCCTTATGCATTTTTTATGGAAGGTGCAGTCATTTGAACTCGAAGGGCTTTTTGGTCAAAACTTCGCCCAAAAAATATTTTGAGTTCTATGGTACACGAATTCTAATCAAGTGCTTCAAATTTCAATATGTATAATTTGCAATTTAGATACCGTAAATTAATAGGTCAACAATAAAATTATAATCCAAAAAAATGTTAGAAAATCAATTTATAAAAGAAAAATATTAAATAAATTAGCACAAAGTAATTAAAATGAAATATTTTTTATTTTAATAGACAAAAATTAGAAGTTTCTAAATCACAAAAATTTTTATAGAAAAATTTAAGTGAAGACTCATCATGTAAAGACTTTCAATAAAATATGGTCATTCAAGTAATATTTGTATTTTATTTATGGCAAAGCTGCCTTGATTCATGCATTAGTTCGTCAAATAAAAAACTACTAGTTGGTTAAAGGGCATATCACACGAGCGACAATTCTTTAAACCTCAACTCAACCATATCTACATAGCAAAACTCAAACGTTGGATGTAATCTGTCGTCTGCTATGACAGTTGAGGTTCAAGAAAGTGTCTCCAACGTCGTCATCCCCACACGACCTTGTTGAACCAGCCATATACCTCAACCACCAATATACCTTTAATACTCAGTAGTTACAGTGCCAGGTAATCGCATAGTGACAATGTTAAGTCACTTGGATCTTTCCCAAGCGATGAAAGTTCCAATTTGCTACATTTCAATAAGCGGAAGCAAAAATTTTTCGCACTTCAAATTCACCTCAGATTGCCACTACTTGACTGAAAGCAGCCAACAACCGACACCGTGATTACGGCGAAGATTACCGGAACCGAATCATGTGAAACGAGCTTATGATGGATGCTCACTTCGGTTCCATAGATCTAACGTGTGCGTTAGTTTTGAAATCTTAGCTTCTCTGAAAGTATTGTTTTACAACTTGAGCATTTTTTCATTTTTCATAAAAATCGCAATAACAACAAAACAAATGTAATTTGTAAGAAAATATCAATATAATATATAAGGGGAAAAAATAAAAAGCTGATTAGTCCCCTACACCTAAAACCATATTAGTTTTTAAATCCCAACTTCTATATGAAGATATCGTTAATAGGAATAACAAAATAGTTATTTAAGCAACTAGTGCCGAAAATAATACTTTATTAAGCGAGTGGCTTTCATTTCACGAGACCGTAGGTCGAGTGAAATAATGACAAGAGCTTAATAAAGTATTATTTGGCACGTGCTTGCTTACTATATTTTTTTATAATAACGTGCAAAAAAGTATTTCTACCAATGAGTGATTTTCATGACATCATTTAGTTTCCATGGGGATATTCGAAAATGCAAAGTAGTAAAAGAAAAGTTGTAAAATAATTATCTATTGCAGTACTTGTAGTTTCCATGGAGATATTAGAAAATGCAAAAGTAATGAACCAATAGAAATAAGTGAGTTTCATGACATCTTTTTGTTTTTCTACCAATAAAATACTCTTATATTTACTTTACCGCACTAGTGCCGAAAGTACTACTTTTGGCACTGTCTGTGAGGTAAGCACGTAAAGTGTCATTTTCGCAACGATTTATGAATGCATATGATATAAAAAGGGAACTTTTTGCACGTTGTTATAAAAACAATTTAAAGGGAAAATATCATTTGTTTATTCAATTTCGAATTCATTATTACGAGTTATTAATTAAGAGTTAAAAATAGTTTCACCATGAGTTCATAATTTAGTTTCATTGTGAAATTTCAAAAAAATAATAATTAAATATCTAGATGACATTTTTCTCCAAATTTGTTTTATTTTGCTGTTACGATTTTCCAGCCTACTAAAAAAATGCTTACTTATAGCAAAGCAGGAAATTGATAGAAATTTAAATTTCAAATATAATGCATGAAGTCAATGGAACTCCCTCTTAAGAAGGATTTCCAAAACAAAACTACCCACACCATGTTAACCTATGGAGAAGTTAGACATAGTTTTTCATAACTTGCATCCTCAATGTTTATCTATTGTTTTTGAACTTGTTGGTATGCTATGGTATTAAAAAGCTCCACAAATTGTGTGTAGCAAAATCATTGATATTGATTTTGGAAATTATTTTAATACTCTGTAAAACATCGTTTTTCTTGTCAGCTTATGTAAAAAAATTTCTAATTAACTTAATTCCATATCAGTAGTAAAGTCTCAGGTAAATTTTAAGTGAAAAACAATGACTACAGAAAACAGAACCACAGAATGCGTAATGTGTATTGGCACGAAGATTTTTATAGAATTATTTTGATTTGTTTAAAACTAAAGTATGATTTTTTTTCTCGGAAGAGAAAACAGTTTTTAAAAAAAACAATATATTTTGTTAAAGTTCTTTCTTTTAGCTGTTATTAATTGTAAACAGTTTTGATTTGGCGTTTTTGCGTAATTTGTTGGAATTTGCGTAGTTTGCGTTTTTTCGTAATTTGTGTAGATTAATTTATCTCTATAGGTTAATATGGGGAGAGGAAGTTTAGTTTTTCCGAAATTAATGTCCCCTTAACAACTAGTTACTGTATTTACAGTATAGGAAATGAAATCAACCTTCACAGTAGTTATAGAGTGACATCTTCTTTCCCATCGGACATTTACACACTCCAATGGTCCCTTGGCGTACGCAATCTGCCCCCTTAGAACGACACTCGAATCTCATGGAGTTACAGACATCTAGTTCGCATCGGTCGCCTATGAAGGGTTCACGACACAAGCAGAAGTAGCCAGGGCCATCTCTGTCACAGATACCGTCGTTGCGACAGTCTGCGTTCGAATGGCATGTGCCTGAAAAAGTACACACTGTAAAAAAAAATTGCAGAAATTTTCTGCCAGTAAAGTTGCTAGAAAATGGCTTTAATGCTGCTGACAAAATATCGTACCGTGCCCGAAAATGTGACCTACCTACAAATATGATTATTTGCGTTATAAATGCTATAATATTTGAAATTTAAATATCTAGCGATTAGAGCAAATATTAAATCAATTTGTAGAATAGTTGAAATACAGCAAACGATTTCTTATTTTTTCAAAAATGCAATGCAATGAAACAAATAAACTTCAGGCGAATTTTCTGGAAAACTAGCGTTTAGCCGATTGGTTACTTTAGCGTGTACGGTGAGATATGTTAGCAGAATTTTCTCGCAGCAAAGCAATACAGAAAATATTCGTGCCTAACAGGTATTTTCTGTATTGTTGGGTACGTTAAAAAAACCACCAAGCCATAAACCTTGTAGATAAACCATCGTATATACGTCTCATAAAGTTGTTCACAAAATGGGAAAATTTTCGTTTGCACGTCACTTCTGCAATAAAAGGCAAACTGAAATTTTTCAACCCTAAGAGGGAAAGATCACGGGTCTCCAAATCAAGGTGCTTCTGTGTGAATCCTAAGGATTTTCTGCACTAAAATGTCCTTTAGCTGTATTGAGTATTTTTTCAAACAATTTTTTATATGATAAATAATTTTAATTGCAAGTTTAAAACTATAAATTTAACAAGAATTTTTTTACTGGTTAGAAGGTTTACAGGTTACCAATCACATATATTTGAAAAGAAACTTAAAAACACTGACGTGAGCAGATGTCCATTCCTCGTCTTTGATTAAAACCATCCTTGCAAAAACACAATTTATTTCTCCTCCCATCGAGACGACAACTCACAGAATTTTCCCCGCAATAACATTCTGAAAAGATAAAAAAAATTATAGCTAATATAAATTAAATTTAAACCCGTCTAGAGTCTTTCTTTTCCGTTTCCGTAAAGGATGTATCACAAGAGCGAAAATGTTCTAACCCAAATCTCAACTCAACCATATCTTCAACGCAAAACTCAAAAGTTGGATGTAATCTGCCGTCTGCTACTGAAATTGAGGTCGAAAAAAGTATATTAATCGTCGTTAACCCCCCACGACTTCTGGTTGATCCTACATAGTATTTGAACCAATCAAATCCATAGATTACTTCTTTCGTCGCAGCGAAGAGATACTACGTCATTTTATAGCATACGTAGATTCAGCCTAATTTGATGAACAAATATAAATTTACTCCAAACAAGAGGAAGAAGTTCATTTATGACTGCCCGAAAATAGAATATGCCAGCAACTGTTCATTCAACGCTTTCAATCCTATGTCCAACTTCACGAAGTCGAAATCGAGATAAAAGTTGAAGATCGAGTTGCGTTGTGGGTTTGGTGTTGAAAGAATGAGCGTCCATGTTATATTCCCTAAACAATCGGGCCTGAGTTGCCCATACCGAAAATGGCCTCATATATTTACAGTATTTTAATTCAAAATATTTTTGTCATTCTTTATTAAATTACTTTGAGATTCAGATGGACAAATTCCAAGCATTTGATGACGAAAATGTATTTTTAATATCGTTAATAATTCAATCAGTATAGTCTTCCGTATTTACTAGCAAAATAAAATACAATGCTAACTTTTCTTATAAAAAAAAACTATTCATACTTACCATAAGTATTTGTAGTTATTTCACCTGAAAAATAGTAACTGATTTTATATTCGGTAGTGTTGAATTATAAAAATAGTGAAAGAAAATTTATTGGCTTAAATTTTAAAAGATGTTGGACATATTTTTGAAAGGTATGTTGAAAATTCCGAACGCACTTTTAAGGTCATATTTTTAACAGTAAAGACTCGTAAGACGTCATGAAATGTTTCTGTTATGAATTCCTTATTTACTAGCAAAATTCAAACTTTTTACCAGTTTGCTTAATAAATTTATTTATTCTTCACTTACCAGTCTTATTTGTAGTAACTGGGCCAGTTGTAATACGGTCACTGATTGGTGTCTGCTTGAGTAGTGTCAATTTCTAAACAGAGTTTACGAAACTTTAATTATTTTATAATAATTGTAGTAGGAAAATTTTACGATTTTAACATGTATTTACTGAGTATGGATTTTTACATTCACACTTGAAAGTATTTTTGTACACTTTACAGGTTCCTCTATTTTTGCAAGGGTTACTAGTACAGGGTTTCTTTAATTATATAACAAAAAAAAACATGAACTAATTAGACACTAAAGTAACAACAATACAAGCCTTTAAAACATTATAATTTGCAGCCCCATTACAACATTGAAATAGCTTTAATTCCTTTAGAAAAAAAATTTAAGAGTAATTATTTACTTCTATGCTAAGTAAAAAATTAGTTTTATACCTGTCTCACATGTTGTTCCAAAATATGGAGTTTTGCAATCACATTTGAAACTAGGTCCATCTTCTTTACAGGTTCCTCCGTTTTGACAAGGATTATTGCTACATGGATGCTTGAAAACTAAACAAATATATTATTCAATCAATTTAAATAAAACTTAATAAGTATTTCTTAATTGTGAATATTTATATTCACTTAACAATTTCAATTTATTTACGAAAAACATCAGAATTGTTTAAGTCCGCTTTTCAGATCCTTTAATTTGTAAAGAGCTGTAAACAAAGGGATATTTTGCTAAGTTAATTAAATGAATAATTAAGAAATCTTAAACACAATTGGAATATTTAATTTGATTACACTTATTACTTAAAATAATTTGGAATAAATTCTGAATTTTAGATAAAAAGATTTTGAAAAAAGTAAATATTGCTTTTGGAAGCAAGTGGTTAAACGCAAACAATTGTCCTAAAAGTTAGCCGTTTTGACAAAAACAATGAAATCAAGTCATGTATCACCCTAATATGACTTTTTACAAGTAAAATTAAAAGTTTTCCCCATTGGTTGACAAATTCCGCCATTTTTGCACGGTGCATTCGTACATGCATCTAAAAATTAAATATATAATTTACATTTATTACATGTATTCTCTAAACTTAATTTTTTTGTAGTGCCCTTAATAACCTAGGACAAATATTTTTCTCAACTTTAACTTTTCAGGTTTGATTGCCCGGTCCGCACAGACAATGAAATCTTTTACGTAGACGGATTGATTATTAATAACCTGCAAGACCAATCAGTCGTCTTAAAAGTTGTCCCTATTTCCATGAGCTAGGACCATGACATCAAGTCTTTAGGCTTAATAACATTCTATATCAACTTGCCATCTCTCAACTTTTTGTTGCGAAATTGGGTTCTAGTGTTTTGTAAGTCGTGAAATTTAGGAAGTAAAGAATAGTTTAGAAAATTTATTATTCAAATTTTTTCACACGTATCACCAAAATATGGTTCTTTGTAAGTACATTTAAAAGTTTTTCCCATTGGTTGACAAGTTTCACCATTTTTGCACGGCGTAACCGTACATGCATCTAAAAAATAAATTTAAAATGTACGTTTGTTGTAAGTATTTTCTAAACTTTAATTAGTTCTACCATCAATAACATAGAAGAGACAACTATTTTTTTCATCTTTCACTCTTTACTCTCCGGTCCGTGACAGCGCGGACACGAAAAGTTTTTACGAAGACTGATTGGTTATTAATCGACAAACTAACCAATAAATTTTCTTAAAAGTTGTTCGTATATACATTGACCATGGAATCCAATCTTTAGATTTAATAAAACTCGATATCAACTGGCGGTCTCTCAACAACATTTTGTTACGAAAATGGATTTAAAGATTTTGAAAGTCGTGAAATTTAGCAAGTAAAGAGAATTTAACATAAATTGTTACTCATACCTTTTTCACATGTATCACCAAAATATCGTTCCTTGCAAGTACACTTAAAAAATTTTCCCATTGGCTGACAAGTTCCACCGTTTTTGCACGGTGTGTTTGTACAAGCATCTGAAAAAAAATAACGATGCAAAACATCAAAACTAACTTCATTTTATAATGTATTCAGAAGAAGTTAAAATGGTTTTAAAAATACATTTAACAATATATGACCGATATGTTCTGTATACAGGAAGAAAATTTGGTTAATTGGTCTGAGAATGCTTACCTTCACATATTCCGTCAGATTCTTTAAAATCAAATGGGCACACGCATTTCTTTCCATCGCCGGTGAAAAAACCAGGATCAAATGTGCAATTGGCACCTTTTCCACATTTACATGCTAAAGAATGATACAACTATGCATTAAAATGTATTAAATTTTTTGTATAATTACTAGAATTTCTGTTAATAAACAATATGTGTTAATGAAAATTATAAATATTTATAGATTTAATATTTTACTACTCAATAAAATTGCAACGAATTCATTTGCCTTTGAACGTATTGTCATGAGAAGTTACTTCAAGCTGTTTACTTATGTTTAATTTATAATTATTTCTTCAAATTACATTTCCTAAACCGTCTTTTACATTAAAGATAACATTAAAAACATTTAACTAATGGATACAATTTTTATTGTAAATGGTCATAATTAATGTCTGTAAAAGTAAGTGCACAATAGAAATCCTTCTACCCAGTAACCAAATCTGTCAATTTTACAGAAAACTATATTTACAGAAAAAACAGTTATTTTCTTTTGACAGTTTTTTTCTGTAAAAAACTGTTTAAAGTTAAACAGATTATTCTGTTTCAACCGCGAAAAGAGAACAAGAATCATTTTAACTGTTTGTGGGAACAGCGTGCTGAAACAGCACAGCTATATAGGAGACTAAAGATCTAGCGGCAGTTGTTCAAACCCGGGTTCGGTAGTTTATACAGACTACAGTACACCTCGGTAGTGTTGTCAGTAGTACCAAGCTTATATATATAACTTTGCTGAACAGGGAGGGGTAAAACTGTTTTAAAATTTGTCTGTAAAGGACAGCTTTTTCATTAAATTCAAATTTTACGAATAATCTAAATAGATTTTCTCTGTAAATTCTATGATTTTTTCTGGACAGTTTTTTGTATAAAACAAGACATTTTTACACTGCATATAAAGAATAAAAAATTACCTGCACATAATGTGATAGTATATTTCCCGAATTCAGGCGGGCAAGTACACTGCGCGATTCCTTCAGAGTCCGTTATGCAATGTCCATTTTCGCAAGTACATTCTAGGAAATGTTTACACTATATTTAAGTTTTTTTTACGTATATAAACTATTTAAATAAAAATACAATACTTAACGTGGATTGGAAGAAATTGCCAGGAAAAAAAATTTAATCACATGTAACCATACACCAGTGTACTCGAATGTCGGACATACAAGCAGACCCGGGTCTCACATGGACAAATAAATTGTTGCTAGGGCCATGAGCCCATCACCGACCCATGTATATAACACTTACATGTCGAACAAGCAAATAATGGGGGATTTTTAGGGATGCATACTTTT
>JAFNEN010002997.1:0-13542 GCA_019343175.1 Oedothorax gibbosus
TTTTTATTTTTTAAATTATCGTCCCAGTAGAGCTACACGAGGGCGGGGGGGCGTGAAATTTAAAAAACCACAGTCAGGTGACGAGCCGCCCCCTGATTTTCCCCAAAACGCAACCTTAAAAGGGGGGGACATCGTAAAACGCGGGATTTGGAGCATTTTTTAACGTCACGGGGTATTTTTTGTGGGTTTTTTTTGGGGCTGCACGGCCGTTTTGGGGGTCACGTAATTTTTCTCCCCCCGACCCAAACCTGGGCCCTTTCCGCATGAAAGGGGCAACGCCTTAACCACTGGGCTCCCCACCCCCGAATTTTCTAATAAAAATTTTTGCGCAAATAAAAACCCTTTTTTAAAGGAAAAAAAATGTTTTAAAAAAATTTTGCTTCATTTTCGATTTGTTGCATTTATCACCCTGACCCGCCCTGATTTTCCCTTTTTTTCCCCAAGGGAAAGCACAAAATTTTTGGGGCCAAAATGTCAAAAAAAAATTTTGGGGCCAAATTTTTGTAATCAATATTGTACAATGAAAAACCCCCCCCCCCCCCCCCCCCCCCCGGGGGAATATTGTTACGATGAAATTTTTACGACTTAAACCCAATTTTTGTTTTTTGGCAACAGGTCGCCCGGTTGCAACCCCGGCTGTTTTTTGTTACTCTCCCAAATTTTTTGATTTTTGGGGGTTTTTTATTTTAAAAATTAACCTAAAAATCTTCTCAAATTTTAACTGTTTATATGTGATTTAAATTAGAGTGCAAAAATTTTTTTTAAACCCACCCGAAAAAATGTCTCCCAAGCGTGTAGCCGAAATCTCGCATGGGAAAGGAAGACAATTTCCCAATGCTCGGGGGGTTTTTGGGGTTTATTTTTCCTTTCCCCACTTGGGGTTTTTTAAAGAAAGATTTTTTCGGTTTTAAGTCTGGTAAAGAAGTTTATTTTGGGGGAAAATGAAATTTGGCTGGGGGATTTTTTTTCTAGCAAGTGAAATGGGGCGACCATCCACCCCGGCAGCTTTTTGGAGATCAAATAAACCTCCAAAGTCTACAGTTTTCATCCAAGAAATTTTTTGTGATTTTAAAAAGAATTTATTTTACCCCGGAAATGGGGAAAGGATTGACAACACAATCAACAGTAAAAAGCGAAATTAAAATCTAAAACACAAGCTGCCCAGACTCAAAACCAGGAAAAAAAAACTTAAAGTCTGAGTTTTGAATCTTAGGGGACGAAGTCAAAAACAGTTTTCAAAAATTCAAGAAGGAAAAATTTGGAAATCTCTGGCCTACCCAAAAATTGAAAAGGGAAACACGCCCAAAAATTTTGTAAATGAGTTTTCCTGAAAAATCGACCCCCTTTTTGACCCCCAGAAAACTTCTGTAACGAATCGATACCCACGGGAAAAAAAACCCCCGTCCAAAATTTTATAAATTGTCCAGTTAAAGTCGAAAATACTCAGAGATAAATATTTACGAGCTGTTAAAGAGAAAAGATTGTTATCGTCTGATGGTAAAAGATATGCTACCTTTTTTATATTTCAACGAACTCTTGCACCAATTTTTAATTTTTCCCTCAAAAACTGTAAATGTAAAAGGGCGTGAAAATCTTTTAATTTTTTTGGGTAGAGACGGGGGGTTTATCTCAGAAAAACGAAAGCAGGGGGTACATAGAATAAAAAAATCTTAAAGATCTTAAAATTTTTGGGGGCAAATTTTCTGGTTCTTTTAAATAGACCCCCCCAAAATCTTTTTAAATCAGTATAACACTTTTTTCGATTTCAAATTATCGATTCTAATTGTATCCTTTCCAGGGACATACAAATTAAAAAAAAAATTTTTGATTGTTTATTACTTTTTTAAAAAAACCTTATTTACCCGGGAAAAAATTTTTTAAAAATTTTTTTCGGAAACCTGGAAAACAGAAGCTAATCAATTTTTTAAAAATTAAAACGGTTTTCAGTCTTATTGAATTGTAATCTTACAAAACCGGAGGATAATTTTGTATTCAAAAAAAAACAGCTAACCCCAGAAAAACCCTTTATATTAGTATCAACCCCCCCCCGGGGGGGTTTTCTGTTTTTTTTGTTGAAACTTGATATTTGTATTATTTCAATTTATAGATCTCATTCATTTTCAGTTGAAATTTTAAAAAAGATTTTCAATGTTTTTGAAAATTTTTTTTTAAAAAAAAAAAAATTTTTTATTGGGGGACTTAAAAAAAAATATTTTCCCCGACTTCAAAAAAAAATGTAAATTTATTTAATTTTAAATGTGTCAAAAAAAGGTTTTTCCCTTTATTATTTTTTTGAAAAAAGTTTGTAGGCTTCTGGGACATGTGCTTTTCATATTTCTTTTTTGGGCTTTTTAAAAAAACTATTATTCTACTGCCCGTCTAGACTTAAAAATTACAGATCATTATCCTATTATTTTCAAAATTAAAGTTAAAAATTTTAGAGACTATTTTTCCCCCCCCTTTATACTGTTTTTAGAAAAAAAAAAAAAAAATGATATTTTCTTCAAAAAAAAATTTTTTTTTTTTTGCTTTAACAAAAGAAAATTTTTTTTAATGATTTTTTTATCTATTATAAAAACTTACTGCAATCGTAAACAATTTTACATCTAAAAATAGAATTAAAAAGTAAAATAAGGGAAAAACTAAAAAAATTTTGGTTTCAGTCGAAATTTTACGATAAAATTTTTTCTAAAAAAATCTTTTTATTAAGCTCCCCAAGTACCCTGGTGACCAATTTTAAGACTTGCTTACAAATCCCTACTCTTTTCTTAAAACAAAAAACAGAAACGAAAAAGGAATATTCCCAAATTTTTTTAAAAATCCAACATCTCATGACAAAAAAAAAATTTATTAATCATATTACTAAAACACTATCAAGCCAGTTCTCCTGTTTTTTTTCACCCTGACTGCAATGGGGCCCTTCAATAAACAATCACTTTGCTTTAAGTTCCTAAAATGATCCCTAAAAAAGTTTAAAATTTCTTATTTTTATTTCTCGCGGTCCAAATTCCCTTTTTCTTTTTCGCCCTTACAGAGAACGAACTTTTAAATATGTTTCCGGGGGCCCCCAAAAATAAGAGTGTGGGTGGAAAAACGTGTTTCTATTTTTTAAAAAATTTTTTTTAAAACCTTCTAATTTGGGGTTTTTAAAACTTATCAAAACCCAAATAAAAAAATTTTTTTTTCCAGATTTTTTAAAAACTGCTTTTCGTTTTCCAATCTACAAAAAAAAAGGGGTAAAAAATGTTTTTTCCAAAAAAAAAGACCAATTTCAAATCTTACCCCTCTTTCCCTTTTAAATTTAATTTGCCTAAAAATTTGGGGGTTTTTTTTTAATTTTTTTTTTTAAACCCCCCAAATTTTTTCACTAAAAAATTTTTGGGTTTTTTTCCACGCCCCAAAACAGACTTGCACTTATTAACTTCTCTAAATTTATTTATACAGTATTGACCAAAAAACAAATCCTTTTTGGTTTTTATTGACTTTTCCCCAAAATTTTCCCGATTCTGTAAATCACACCCCCCTTTTTTTGGGTAATTTTTCTCTTTGGTTTTTGGGGTTGCCCCGAAAATTTTTGTGGCAAGTAATAAACTTTTTATAAAAAAAACCCCCTTCTTTAAAGAGCGGGGGTTTTCCAGTCAACAAAAACGAAAAAAATCACTTTTATGCCCCCTTTCCCTTTTTTTTAAAAAAAGGAAACCTCCCCCTCAATTTTAATGTTTCCATTAAAATTTTTGATCTAAATTCAATTACAGTTCCAACTCCTTAAACATACACTTTTTGGGTTTTTTTTGAAAAGGGCCCTTTTAAAAAGTCTTGGTTTTCAAACCGTTTTTGAAAAATGAAATTTTTTTTCCCAAATCCGTGCAGGTATTTTATCCCGAAGTTTTCTCCTCAATTTTTTTTGCGGGGCAAAGCCCCCCCCGGGTTTTTGGCCCTCTCCATGAAAAAAACTTATGACATTTGTTTTTCCCTTCCGTATTTTTGTCCACTTTTGAAGGAAAAGCTATATTGAAAATGTCCTCGTATTTTTTTTCTTCGTATTTCTAGTTTTAAAAATAAATTTCTGGTTCACAATTTCAGTTTTTCTCCCCCCTTTTACCAAATTTTTTTGTTTTACGTTTTACAGGAATTTCTTTATAAATAAGGGGGAAAAGTCGGGGGAAATTTGGGGTTGGGAAATTTTGACTTGTTTAAACAGTCTTATTCGGGCATTAAAACTTCTTTTTTAATTTTTGGGCATTTATAATGGCTCCAAAAAAAACCTTTAAAAATGCACTTCACAAGATTGCCTTCTTCTAAGTTTCAAGAACTTCTGCATTTTTGGACAGAAAAAACGAAATTTTTTTATGTTCGATCTGTCCCGGAACAAAAAAAGATACGTTTGTTTTTTCGCTTTTATTAAAAAATTTATCAAATTTTTTTTTTATTTTTTTTTTTATTAAAGCTGGCGTATTACTATAGTTTTAAAAAGATTTAAAATAATCAAAAAATTAAAAGAATACACTTTTGATCTTTTTTCCCCCCCCCTGATGTAACAAACCAAAAATAACTTTTTTTGTTGATCTCAGCGCCACCGAAAAACCCCCAAAAAAACCCCCTTTTTAAAAAAACCCCACAAAACCCCAAAAACACAGAAAAAGTCCTATTTCCGCGTTTTTTTTAGTAGGCTTAAAAACTCACGTGAATCGATCCCCCGTAAAAAAATGGGGTCAATTTTTTGGGCCAAAAGTTTTTTTTATCGACGTTGTATCCAAAAAGTCGCCAAATGTCCCCCCCAATTTGAATTTTTTTAAAAAAAAATTTTTAAATTTTTTAAAATTTAAAGGCAAAAAATTATCAGAAATTTTATTAAAAATTATTGTTTCATTTTTCCCCCCTCAAAGTCCTACTTTTTTAAAAAAATTTCCCCAAACCCCGGGGAAAATTTTTGACAGATTCCGTTTTCAACGTTAAAAATTTTTCCCCGACTTTCGCAATGTTGGCCGTTTTTCCCGGGGGAGAATGTCGGCCAACATTGTTGTTTTTTTCCTGGGTTTTTTTATCACCAATAGCGCATCATACAGTGGGCGGGCATGTGCCATGATGTGAAAAAATAAAAAAAAAAAATCGGGGTTAAAAATTTAAATTTTTTAAAAAAAAAAAATGGGGGAAAAAAAAAAATTCCATTGATTGACAACCCCCAAAAAAACCCCTTCCCAAAATTTTTTTTCCCCAAAAAAAAAAATGGATTGAGGTTTTTTGGGGGCCCCCATGAACCCGGAATTCCTAGGGGGGCCCCCATGTGAAAATACATTAAAAACTTAAAAATGCTTAGTTTTGGGGGCCCGAAAAATTTGGTCCCCCCACTTTTCCCTTTTCCCCCAATGTTTTTAAATTTTTTTTTTGGTTCCCCAAAAACCCCCAAAAATTTTTTTGGATTTCTTACTTCTTTTAAGTGCCTGCTTTTGTTAACTAAAAAAAATTTTTAAATTTTTATTGGGATCCATTTTTTTTTCATTTTGGCAGAATTTTTAAAAATTTAGGTTTTTTTTTGCACAAAAATTTTATTTGCCCTTACGAACTCCCCTTCCCCCAAAAAAACAGAAAAGGGGAAAATTTGGGCCTATTATTTTAGCCTTTTTTATCCCCAAAAAAACCCCTTTTGTTATAACCCCCCCTTTGAAAAACTCCACACTTTGATTTAAAATTTTTTTATCCAGTATCACTGGCGTTCACATTATAGGACGGGGTTAAAAATAAACTAATTTAAAAAAATTTTTTACGTTAAAAAAAAAAAAGGTTTTTTAAAAAATTTAAAAAGGCATAAAAATTTGGGGTTTGTTTAATTAAAGGGTTTTTTTTTTAATGAAAAAATTTTTTAAAAATTTTATAAAAAAAAGAATGGGGTTTAAAATTTGGGAAATTTATTCAATTAACCCCTGATGGTCAAAAAGGGGGAACTGCTGCATTATCAAAATTTATAACTTCTAAAATTTTTTATTTGCTTTTTCTTTTTCCCCTTTTTTGGGGGGTTTTTTCCGTTCGCGGTTTTGTCCTTTCGCGGTTTTGTCCGGTACCCGAAATTGGGGTTTTATCGCGTTTTTTTTTTGTCAAAGGGAAGCGGATATAACGAAAGGGGGGGTGTAGTAAAAACCCCCTTTTTTAAAAAGTTTTTAAAATCTTTTTAAAGCGGAAAACTATACTTTTCCTTCTTCTATCGAAAAGTGGGGGTTTTTAAACATTTTCGTGGCAGGAAAAAAAGCATTTTTGGGTTTTTATATAAATTTTTAAAACTTTTTTAAAAAGAACGAATATAGTAAACAATAAGGAGAGTAAAGGTTTGGGGGTTTTAAATTTTTCCCCCTGTATATTTGTAGCTCCGGGGGATTTAAAAAATTTCCCAAAATTTCGCACCTGAATAAAACCCCCGAGGGGGGACCCCAAAAAAAACCGGGGCGCATCCCGCGTTTTTGGGGCTTTTGACCCCCCGTTTAACGATACGTTATGTCGCAGTGTACTCGGGGCAAAAATTCACAACGAAAAAACCTTCCTTCCCCAAAATCCCCGGGGGGTTAAAAACCCGGGGGCCCTTTTAACTGCCCCGGGGAAACCCTTTTAACTGCCCCCAACGGGAGGGGTTTTTTTGGGGGTTTTGGGTTGGGGTTTCATTGTAGTTGGAGTAAATTAAAAATTTAGTCAGGGTGCGACCCCCCCCGAGCCAAAAAAAGCACCCCCCCCACCACCTAAAACCCCCCCCCCCCTTCCGATTACCCCAGAATGTTTTTTTAAAAAAAAATTTTTTCCCCCCCTTTAATTTTATATATATTTTCTCACCCCCTCCCCCTCGGTGATTTTTTCGTGCTTTTTGGCTCGACCCCCCCATCCCCGCAATCTCCTTTTTTTTTTCCCAAAAATTTTAGTATTTAAAGTTTTAAAAATTTAAAAAATTTTAAATATGGAGTCACCAATAAAACGACCCAACCGGCTTTTTTTTTTCAAAAACCCACACTGTTATTTGGAAGTTCGTACCCTTTTACCCCTTTAAAAACGTAAAAATCGGGGTCCCCCCGGGGATGTCAAACAGCATCTTTGTGATGAGGGTGAAAAAAGTACTTCAAAATCACAAACTTTCTATTTTTTTCCACTTTTTTTTTGTAAAAGTGTGAAAAAAATTTTCCCTTTTGGGTCTGAATTGAAACTAAAAAGAGAAGAAAGAAGCGAACGCCTTTCGAATCTATAAAAAGAACGGGTCGTTCCCCTAAACTTTTTTGTACAGTTGCGGGGCCCCGATAAATATTTTCAAGTAAGATTTCCCCAATTTTAAGTCCAAAAAAAAAAATTCGGGAAAATTTTGGGGGGGCCTTTGAATTTTTCGGAAAAAAAACTACGGGATTTTTTGACAAAAAAACCCCCCCCCCCCCGTGAAAATTTGGTAAAATTTTGGCTCTATCCCCTCCCCCCCTTAAAAATTCACTTAATAATGGACCCCCCCTTTTAAAAAAAAAGGATATAAAATAAAATTTTTTAAGTATTAATGACAGTTTTTTGGGCATTTGGGTGAATGCACCACTTGAAAACAAAAATTTTTATGGGGGGGAAGAAGGGTTTTAAACCCCCCCAATTTTGCCAGGGGGGGGGCCCCAGCCTCATCTTAGAATTTAAAAATTGAAACAAGGATCGTAAAAAAATTTTTGGGAAAAATTTTAAATAGTTTTTTTACATTATTAAGACTACTAATTAAAAAAATTAGTGTGAGCATTTGGGGTTTTTAAGTATTTAAGCAAAATTTTTTTAAAATGTATCAAAAAAGGGGTTTTTTTTTCTTAATAATTTTATAAATTATCTATCACTAAAAAAATTATTTTTTAACCCCCAAAATCACCCTTAATCAGAAAAACCCCTTTTAAAAAATTTAAAAAATTTTTTTTAAAAAATTTTTAAGTCAAGGGGGAAAACCCCCCCCCCCAAAAAGCTAACGAAAAAACCCCCCCCCAAAACACACCTCAACCCCCCCCCCCCCCCTTCCGATTACCCCAAAAATTTTTTTTTTTAAAAAAATGCTTCTCCCTTTTATTTATATATATCTTACTCACCCCTCCCCACCCGGTGATATTTCGTGAATTTGGTGATCCCCCCATCCCCCGCAATTTCACGTTACATTTTCCAAAAAATTTGTTTTTTTAAGTAAATTTTAAAAATTTTAAAAACTATTATGGATCCCCAAAAAAAAAAGACACCAGACCCGGCTTTTTTTTTTTTCCTGCAACCCACACTGTTATTTGGAAGTTTTGATACCCTTTCTTTTAAAACACGTAAAAAATCGAGGTCCCCCCCGGATAGTAAAAAAGGGATGTTGATGAGGGGGAGAAAGTATTTAAAAAACCCCAAAAGATGCTATTTTGTCCACTTTTTTTTTTGTGAAGTGTGACATAATTTTTACAGTGGGGTCTGAATTGAAAAAAAAAAAAAAAGAAAAAAAAAAAAAGCGAAAGCCCCAAACGAATTATATCAAAGAACGGGTGTTCCCCCAAAACATTTTTTGTACGTTTTGCAAGCCCCCGATAAATATTTCAAGTAAGATTTGCCCTTTTTTTAAATCCAGAAAAAAAACTACTGGAACTTTTGCGCCCCCTTTTTTTTTTTTGGAGAAAAACTAAGGGGGTATTTTACGAGAACCCCCTCCCCCCCCTGATATTTGTTTAAATTTTGGGTCTATCCCTCCCCCCCCTAAACAAAAAACTAATATATGGACGCCCCCCATGATAAAAAATATGAAGTAAAAAGATAATTTAAGTGTTAAAGTAAGTTTTTTTTTCCAAATTGGGGAATGCCCCCCTTGAAAACAGAAATTTTGGGACTGAATGAAAGGTTTTTAAAAATGCAAAATTTAGGCGAGGCCCCCCATTTTAAAATTGAAAAAATTTAAACTAAGGGTCGTAAGGCAAAAATTTTGGCAATTAAAGATTTTATTACCTTTTTAAAAACTACTAAAATTAAAAAAATTAGTGTGGGGCATTTGGGGTTTTTTAATGTATTTTAAACATTAAGTCTTAAAATGTATAAAAACGGGTTTTATTATTAAAACTTATGTTGGGGTTTTTTTTTTTTTAAAAAAAATTTAATTCGCAATTTTTATCATTTCTTAAAACATTTTATATTGTTATAAAACCCACCCTTTTTTCGGCTTTTGGGGGGGGGGGGGGCGATGATTAAAAAAAACAAGAAAAATTTTTTAGAATTTTTTTTTAAAAAATTTCATACATTTTTATACATTTTTCTAATTTTTTTTTGACCCCCCCCCCCCCTAAAAATTTTTAAAAGACGCGTCTGCGTCCCTTGACCCCCCCCCCCCCCCCGGACCCTTTTTGGGGCCGAGAAAAAAAAACACCCGAAAAAACGACGTGTCGAAAACCCAAACTCAAATTTTTAGATAGAATCGCAAATGTCGTTAAAAAATTTTGACAATTGATTTGCCGACGAAGTTTTCTATTCGACGTAGATGGGGAAACAGGCCACAAGGTAAAAGGGGTTTTCAAAATTTTTGCGACTGGGGGAAAAAAAAAAGGGGTTTTTTTTGGGTTTCCTTAAAAGGGTTTTTTTTAAATTTTTTTTTTGGTGGAAAAAACTGAAAAAAATAACCTTCGGACAAAATTTTTTTTTTAAAATTTTTTGAAACTGTGACGAAAAACTTCACCAAGTTCCCCAAAATTTAACGACTTCTCCACCCCTAAAAAACTTTTCGGGACTGGCAATCAAAAAACCTTCTGCGCATGTTTGGGACTGTTTCAGTCAGCATAACAAAGCAAAACGCAAAGGCTCTTTTTTGTCGTATTTGGCTCTTATCTTTTTTTGCATTTTTTTCAATTTTTTTTTATTTGGGTTTTGTTTACATGACAAATTTTTTGCCAAAAAATATTTTTTAAAAAACCCCCCCCTCTATGAAAATAAAAGTAAAATTTTAACTCTTAGGGAAAGGGGGGCCTTTGGGGAGACTTTTTTTTTTTTTATTTTTTTTTAGTTTTTTATTTATATTTTTTTTTTATTTTCTTATGGTAGGCGATTTGTCAAATGGGGCCAAACAGCACGGGGGTACATTGAGTCAAGCTGCACATTGCAACACTTTACATAATCAAGCTTTTTTCATTTTAAAATTTTTTACAATTAACAATGAGCCCATTACTTTTTTTAAAATAAAATCTTATTTGGGGGTAAAAAAAAAAACCCCTTAAAATTTCGTAAAGGCATGGGGAGTTTAAAACACTCATTACTTGTCCCAAATACCAAAATGTCTTATTATAAAAACCCCAAAATTTCATTCCCAAACTTTTTTAAAAATTTAAATGACTCAATAACGAAAATTTAAAAACTTAAACTGTGGGTTTTTTTTGTAAGAAAGCTTTTTACTCTGAACATTTTTATATTTTATTACTTATAAAAAAACCCCAAATTATGCCCCCCTTTGTTTTAATTTCACGTTTTTCAACTATTTTTAAAAGGGGTCTATTCCAAAAAAAATATTTTTTTTAAAATCGGTATAAAAAGGGTTTTTGGGAAAGTTTTCCCGCAAATGTCGAAATTTTTTGAACCAAAGTAAAAATGAGGCGACCCTGAGTAGGCACCGAACCACATTTTAAGGCACATCGTACGCGGCGCCCCGGCTTGGAGCTAAAAGTATTAGGAATTTTTATGAATTAAAATTTTTTTCGATTTTTACACGCATGCTGTATTCGTAAAAGTACTTTGGTAAAAACCCCAATAAGAAAGGGCCCCCGGTTAACAAAAAGTTTTTTTTTTAAAAACTTCCACTTTGGAAAAAAAATTTCCCAATTTAAATTTAATATTTTTTATTGGGATATTAATATATTTTTAAATTTTTAAAAAATTTTTTCTTTTTTTCATTTATCACTCGCATCAAAAAACAGCCAAATCTATGCCAGGTTCCCCTTTTTTAAAAGGGGGGAAAATTTTTTTATGGAAGGGGGATAATATTTCCCTTATCACAAGTTTTTTTTCTTTTCCCCCTTGTTTAATTTTATTAAAACCTTTGAAAAATAACTCAAAACCCAAAACCCCCCTATTTTAAAATTTTACTAAAACAATGCAAAAAAAACAAAAAAGGTTTATAACTTTTAAAACCCATTTTTTTATATACAAAAAAACATAAAATTTAAAATTTAACATTTTTTTACTAAACCCTATTTTTAAAAACTTGAATCTTAATTTTTCTCAACCCTTTTCCCTCCCCCAAAAACCCCCAAAAAAATTCATTTTTAAAATTAACTTTTTTTAATAATATAAAAACCCCTTTTTGCACTAAATTTTAAAAAAATTTTTTTTTTAATTTTTTTTCTTTTTTCTTTTTTAAAGCTTCTGCCCAATTAATAATATATCACGGTTAAAAAGGGGATTTGGGAAAAATAAAATGCACTTCGTGATAAAATTTAAGGTTTTTTTCCCGTACAAAAAATAATACAATTTAATAAAAATATACACTTTTTCCCCCCCCTTTTTTTCCAAAAAGGGGCCCCAAAAAAAATTTTAAAAAAAACTTTAAAAACGATCTTAAAAGTACTTTTTATTGTACGGGTTTTAACTTTATAAAAACCCTTTTTAAACCGACAATTTAATGAAAAAAAACAAAAACACATAAAAAATTTTTTTTTCTTTGAAAATTTTAATTTTTTTAAAACTAATAAATCTCCACAGTCCTTCCCCCTAAGCTTTTTTTTTTTAAAAAAACACTCTTAAAAATTTCCCCCTTTTTTTTTTTTTTGGGCCCCCTTTTTAAAAAAATTCCCCTTTTTTTTTTTTTTCCAAAAACCCACAAAAAAAAGAACTAAAAAAAAGGGGGTTTTAAAAATTTTTAAAAATTTTTAAAAAATTTTTGGGAAAAATTTTCCCCAAAAAAAAAGGTTTTTTTCATTTGGGATAAATTTTTATTACTTTAAAAAGGAAAAAAAAAATTTAATTTTTTTTAAACAATTTTTGGTAAAAATTTTAAAATTTTACGGTACTTTCTTTTTGGGGGGGCTCCAAAAACAAAACAACTTGGGGAAACTCCCCCTGTTTCCGCATTTTTCCCAATTTCCCTTTCCCCCCGAAAGCAGTAACCCTAGTTCTTTTGAAAAAAAAACCAGACTCAGGGTTTTGGTTTTTCTTTGGGCAAGACAAAACAAACTTTTAAAAACTACACAATTGGGGTAGTAGTGGCAATCCCGTTTGTTTTCGTTTTTAATTTTCGTTTGGACTAGAGCTACCCGCGTTGGGAAAAACCAGTTTTATTTAGTTTGAATTATCGTCGGGACCCAGAGCTACACAATGATTGGCAATTTCCGGGACGCCAAAAAAGGGGGGTTTTTGGGGGGACGGGCAATTATTTTTTTTCCCCAAAAAAACATCAGGGAAAAGGGGGAGAAAAGGGGGAAAAGAAAAAGGGGGGGGGAAAGGGGTTTTAAAAAAAGAAAAAGGGGGGAGGGATTCCCAAATTTTTCCCCGTTTGGGGGGCCCCCGGGGAATTTTGGTTTTTTTCTAAAAAAAAATAGTTTTCCACATTGGGGGGGGTATTGTAGGGGGCCCTTGGGAAAACCTTTTAAAAATTGGTTTTTTCGGCCCCGGGGAGTTTTGGGTTTTCAAGCAAAACCCAAAAAATTTTAAAATAAAAAAATTTAGTTTTATTCTTTCAAACTGAATGATACTAGCTGTCCAGCCAATTTTTTTAAACTAAAAAAAAAATTTAGAAATTTTTAAAACCGGGACCCCTCCTAATAACGGTTTTTCAAAAGCCAAACGTAAAGACGATAGAACAAAAAAAAATTTTTAAAAGAAAAAAATAAATTTCCCTGGGGCCAACATTTCCCCGCAACCTTAAAAACCAAAGCAAGTAAATTTCCCAGCGCCGGCGATTGGTCAAAAACTAATTTGAAAAAAATAAATCCCCCCGGGGCCTAACATCCGCGCAAGTAAACCAGCGCCACCAGCCACAACAAAGACGCCCAAAAAAAGCATTTTTACCAGAAACCCAAGGCACAACCAAAAAAAAAATTGTTTATCGCTCCCCACAAAACCCAAATCGCTTGGCGACAGAAGTACCCGGGGGGGGGGGGGTAATTCAAAAAAACCCAATTTTTTTTTTATTTTCACCAAAAAGGGGGTTTTGATTATATAAATATAAATGGATTGAAAAATAAATTTTTACTTTTATTTTAACAACTGAAGGAGTATTTTTTTCCGTATTAGAAATAATTTTTTCTAAAAATTTTTTCCTCAAAAATGAAAGCATTTTTTTACTCTTAATTTTTTAAAAACTAGTTTTTCATGCAAAACTAAGGGCCCCATTTGGCCCAAAATTTGGTTATAAGGCTACATGGTAAACCCCCTTTTGATTTGATACAGTTCTTGGGGGGATAACTTAATGCCTCAAAAAAATTAAACAAAACAAATTTTTAACATTAAAAATAATTTTTCCATATAAAAAAAAAGCCAAATAATACAAAACATCTATTGGCACAAAATGCTTTAAAAAATGAGCAAAAAAAAAACCACACCAACAGTGGGGAAACC
>JAFNEN010002998.1:0-12585 GCA_019343175.1 Oedothorax gibbosus
AAAAAAAAATTTTAAAGTGATTGAAACCGAATTAAGGCTTTATACGATTGTCCTAGCATCAAAAAAAATAGGGATATCAAAAACAAACATCCATGTTTGAGGAACCAATTAAAATGGCAAAGACGGGTTTTTCTTAAAATTTTTTAATGGGGGATACCATTATTGGTTTTTTGTAAACAATATTTTGATTCTTTTTTGTACGTCATCCTCGCAAAACTGGGACGCAGACGCAGAATCAAAAGGGCAAATTTTGGAATAGGGAAAACAAGGAAAAAACGCAAAGAATTTTTTCCAAAAAAATTGAAAATTATTAAAAAAAGAAACACAGAAGTTTCATGTTTTGGTACACATTTTAGTCAAGCATTTTTTTAAAAATCTGTGACTTGATAACATAAAAAATATGGTCTCAAAAAACCTTTAAAACTTTAGAAATAAAAAAAATGTTAAAAATTCCAAAATTTCTTATTCAAACTCAAACATTTTTTTTCAATTTAAATTTAAAAACAATACAAAAAAAGGAATTAATAACTGCAGAATACATAAAACGGTTAAGAAAGAAAAATTTTAAATATTGCGACTTGATTTTTCCCACTTGACTTCTATAAAAAATTTTCTTTCAAAATTTGGGAAAAATAAAACAATTTTTTAAAATTCAAAAAAAATTTTTTTGGGGACACCAGATTTGATAAGGCCAAAATTTTTTAATTAAACTGGATTTCCAGTACATCAAGCCTTTAGCACCCCATTTCCTGCGCAAACGCAAAAATTCCTAAAAAATTTTTTTTTGGAGGCGGCCTGATAACAACAACAAATCAAACTACGCACCCGGTCTTGTTCGTAAAAAAGCGCTTTCCCCAACAAAATAAGTCATCAAAAAAGGGGTCTGCGATTAGAAATGACTGAGACTTTTTAAATGCTTTCACGCCTTTTTTCCTGTCAAACCTCCTAGAGTTAGACTTTTTTATAAAATTTTAATGGGGGAAAAATTTTCAGCCCTTAGACTTAAAAAAAGCTTTTATGCAATTAAACCTCCAACGATATGAGAGAAAAATTCGTTTTTTCGGCTTGTTCGGCAATTCCAACTAATCCCTATGCTACGGTTGGTGAAATTTTCCCCGGTTACTTTCTAACGCAACCCACGAAGTTTTAAAGGGGGGGACAAGGTATTACTGGTATTTAAGACTCATCTTGGGGGAAAGACGCCACCAGGGGGCAAACCTACAAAAATTTTGTGCTTTCAGAAAAAAAATGAAATCCCCAACAAAAGGAAAATTATGCAAACACAAAAATTTTTTGGGATATAATTTTCACAAAACGGAATACAACCAAAGAAAAAAATTTAAAAAAAAAATTGTTCCTTTTTGAACTTCCAAAACAAAAAACATTAAAAAACATTTTTCCACATGTAGTTTTTACGGGCACTAATGCAATTATTGAATAGCGGTTCCCTAGAGAAATACGAGTGAAAAAAGCCCTTTCATTTGGAATGAAAAAACAAAAAAAAAAAACCTTCAACATTTACAACAGAAATTTCTGGACGCCCTATACATGCAGCCGGACTTTAATAAAAAAATTTTCTTAATTACGGATGCAAAAAAACGCGATAGAGGATTCTGCAAAATATTAGATAAAACGAAAACCAGTTGTTTTTTCCTCAAAAACCCCTTTTCGAAACCAAATGAAAACCCGCAAAAAAATTGGAAATTTTGCTTTGTAGAGGGGTTTTAAAACTTCAGAGAATTTCTTTCGGAATTCAAATTTAAAAACTGCCAAAACCTTTAAATATATCACAAGAAGCCCCAACCCCCCACCGCATAATATGTATTGGATCCTGTACCACAAAAATTTTAAATTTTTTTTTTCAATTTAGAAAATATCCAGGAAGGAAAAAAAATTTGCTGATTATTTGCCGATACGAAATATAAACCCCGCCCGATTTTGAATTCGTCGAAGCGGGAGGGGGGAAAAAAACAAGTCGAAGGAATCGTTTCTGCGGTTAAAACCGGTCCATGAACGAGCCCTGAAGGGGTCAATCAAACGGGAGACTGAGGTACGCCCCTGGCCAATCGAAAGAAACCATTGTCGGCGTTTCTTTCAGGAACATTACGGGGCGAAAAATCAAACCTAAAAGTAACTTTACAGAACGTAATTTTCGATTAAAAATGGATTTTTAAAAACTTGTGGACCCCAAAAACGGATTTTGTGATGGGTTTTGGGCCCGTTAAAAAACGGAGAAAAAAAATACAATTAAGGAAGTTACCGTCGTCCCCAAAAAGTTTACATTAAAGTTCAAAAAAGTTCATAAAAAAACTCGGTTTTGGAAAAGTTTTGGTTTCCTAAAGGAACTTATTTTTTAAAGGGATTTTAACACTTAAGTCGTACATATTTTGTCATCAGTTTTGACAAAAAAACCCCAGTCAAAAAGTAAAAACCGTCAGTAGATTGCCTAAACCCAAAAATGTATTTCAATTGTAAACGGAATTACTGGTCCGGGATAAGGAAAGTACGTTTTTAACGTTATTAGACTCCTTTTCCGTTTTTTTAGAAGCCTACTTTTGACAAACATTTCGGCCCAACAGTACAAAAAAACGGTTTTATTTTGAAAAAACTATGGGCCCCCGGAATACTTAACTGCGAAATGGCACTCAATTACATCCAAATTAGTACACTTGTTGGAGAATCATTCGGTACAAAGACATACACATTTTAACTTACCGCCTTTTCAAAACCCTGTGGAACGCTGCCACAGCCAACTTAAAGTCGCACTGACAACTTTTGGTTAATTCTAGAACTGCAGATTTAGAAAATAGTCTCCAGCTAGCTAAACATTTTTTAATGCGTCAAAACATCCTAGATTGGGTAAAATTGTCCATACTTTGTATTTTTGGTAGGGAAATAAACAAAATATTTGACCCACTGATCGAAGTTCGCTAAAAAGTGAATAACGTTGCCACAATTCTTAATAAATTAAGGAAAAACTAACGCGGCTTTTAAGGAAAAAATCATTCCCAAAAAACGTTGATATTTAAAGAGAAAATTGAACGCCAATCAGAGAAAAAACAGTGAAACGCATTTCGAAAAGGGTGATTAGTATAGTAAAAAAACGCCCGGCGGCTTTAAAACAAAATTCGAGGGCCCATGGCAAATTCTGGCCGGAAGTCAAAAATACAATACAGATTTCTAACGGGTTAGAAAAACAATTTATCTCAACTGCAAGAACAAAGCTAAAAAACGAAACACGTGACAATTCGAAAACGCAATTTGCAAATGAAAGATAAAATTGAAAAATTACAAAAAAAAAAACCGAAAAAATAATTAAAATAAAATAAAATTGAAAATATGCAGGGTTGCAACGACAAAGTTACGTCAAAGTCCAGGAGAGATATAACGGGAGAAAAATCAAAAGCGACACAGAAGGGGAAACCGGGTAACAGGAATTTATTTCTTTCTCATCCCAACAGCTTTTCTAAAAGAAGATGACATTTATTTTCTCGTTTGTGGGCAGACATTTCTTTTTTTGTTGCTTGATTTTGGTTTGAATGCATGAGTGTAAGGAAGTATGAATGAATGTTATAATTAAGGAATCATTCTGTCACGGAACACGTATTATTGTGTATAAAATTTGAATATTTTCAGGTATGAACTTGGATATTTTGTCAAAAAAAACAGACAAACTTTAAAAGTCACCTCGGGCTTTACTTTTTTGGTTCTCAAAATTCCAAACTTGTTTAGGAACCTTTTTTGAGCTAAAGACTTAAAATATTTTTTTATATTGGAAAATAAAATTTCCCAGTGTTGAAAACTTACTTTTAACTACGCTAAGTTTGTCGAATTATAAGATGACTGGTATAAAGACTTACCATCTCGATAAATATTTTATTCGGAAAAAAAGGATAGTACAAAAACTTCTAAATTTAACATTGTTTTAAAATTTTTGTTTAATTCTTCATCATGCTAGGATTTTTTTTTCTTTTTGAAGAAAACGCTTTTTGTTTGCTTATGATAGGAAACTTTTATCTAAAATTTAAGGTTTTTTTTTTTTTTGAGAGAGTGGTACACTTATGAGACATTTTCTGAATGAGTATCTTACAACCCCTAAAAATGAACTTTGAAAAACGAGAGATTAAATCCAGTGAGTGCTAATAAAAACTTTTCAAGAGACAATCTCACCAGAGACTAATGGAAAACACCCTCAAACCATCAACAAACCACAGTATCGGAGCCGTGCGTCTACAGAGATCAACCAGTTTGTCGATGACAAAGCTTCACCTCACCTCACACGTCACAAACCCAATCACCTATGGAGAAGAGTAACACTCCAAAAGCCTTCCCACCTACACAAAAGCCCCGGAGGACAATGCAAGACTACACCAACCATTCCGAAGCTGGATCTGGCCTTGCAAACGGATACCATGGGAAGATCCCGCGCCTGTCCACGCGAGCCAATACAGTTTCAGCAACGGAGTGTCAACAAACGGAGACGTCCGAAAGAAGCCACCAGATGTCCTTTTCCCCCAAATCACAGCTGTTCAAAGCGCTGGGTTGGTCTACCTCAGACATCGAGGGACGATCCCTCCTTCGTCACGCTGGAAGACCCCTACAACCAAGAGCGAACACTGCTGTCTACAATGGAGTACTGACCGCCCTTCAGCCCGACACAAAAGACCAGATGGGATGACCCCGTCTGATTGGTGTCAAGTTTCTCTGCTGCTCTGAAGGCTGGCCTCATTGAAGATTCCCGTCGATTGATCACCGACTCTTATCTTTGGCGGTTGGTTTCGGCAGCGACAACAGATGAAGATCGTCCGTGTTCAGTGCTCCTTTTCTAAACAAAAGGGAAACCAATCAAATATTCTACAATGGTGATAGTAAAAAAAATTTTCTTCATAATTATGGTGTCACGTCCTCATGGCTGTTAAAGAGTAGTGAAAGTTTGTGTTTTTTTTTTTTTTTTTAGTTTGTCAAGTGTGAAGGAAGGGCATACAGAGTGCATTCAAAAGTGCACCAATTTTTTCTTTTTTTCTTTTTTTTTGACGGAAGGGAGGAGATGTGACGGAATGTTCATCCACCCCAAAAAACAACTTCGCCAAGTTGGGCAATAGTCAGCCAACTGTCCAACGACTGGCGGGTTTTTCAAACAAAAACCACGCAACAGGCGACCTCTAGTCGCGTATAAACAAAGCACCTTGGCTAACGAGCGGCGACGGTCTTGTCTCATTTCTTGGAATTGAGCAGGATTTCTTCACCACCAGACTCAACGAATGATAGCTGCTCAAAAAAACGCGCGAAAACGACCCAACACGCCTTCGATGACCTCTCTAAGCCAATAACCAACGAGGTGGGTTGTACTTACTTCCTGATGCGAGCGGACCGAGAGAACTTTTTCTGTCAGACTTTAGATAGATCTTGGACTTCAGTTAGAAGTAGTCAGTCTTTAGATGAATCTCAGACGTTAGACTTAAGATGAATATCATGGACTTCAGTTAGAAGTAGATGGACGCTTTAGACTCCTTGGACATTAGAGGTCCCCTGTTAGCGTTATTTAAAATGTAATAATCATATAAGAACTTCGCATAGTGTTCTAGTAAGAACCGGCTTTTGTAAATCAGGATATCAATCGACCCTTCACTGAAAAAAGGTATTCTTTCTATGTCAAAAATGTTGATCATTGTATGTCTCTCTCAAAATATAATTGTAATAAAATAATTAACTTTTAAAATTGTTTAAAGTTTATTTAATATGGGTCTTTAGAAATATTTTGGTTGAACCTGGGTATTCTAAAAAAAAACACAACGCAACTAATAATTTAATGATTATTTCTTTATTTAAATGAGTTTATTCTTAATTTAATCTCTTTTCCTAACTGTAATGCTAAACCACCCCCTAACCTATTTACACCACGACAGTACTGTTTTTCGAAAAACTATTGGTTGTTGCACAATAAAAATCAATCGATGCATAAATAAAAAAATTATTTTTTTATGATGTAGTGGACTAAAGAAAAGTAGTTTGGAAAGAATAGGTATTGAATTTATTCGAGATTATTTAGTAAATTATAGCGCTAAATTTTTAAATTGTTACTGTTCAATCATACTTTTTATAATAAAGTAAAATGCAATACAATAAGCTAATATTCAGTTCTTTCTTAATAACTCTCAGTTAATGTCTTCCAAATCCAGCGAACAGTTCCCACGTTCTAATAGCGCCTCACCGGTGCGTCAATACATTCTTTCCCAGAAAAGTTATTTTTTTCCTTCACCCAAACCTAACCATGGTGTTTTAGTCCCGGAATGGGCGAGGTTGACTCAACCTTTCATCCCTTAAGTGGGTCGATAAAATGAGGACCAAGTATTCTTGGGAACTAAACAATGGGGGTTCAGCGTGAGGTATGACCATCTAACCGGGACATATGCCTAACATCCCAGAGCCCTTGGTCACGTAAGCAGAAATGGGCACTGCAGGCTTTTGCCCACTAACGGGCTGTTGCGCCTCGGAGTTTTTTTTTTAAACCTAATCATGGCCTCAGTTAACTATTGGTATTTATGATTGAAATTTCTTGAGAAAACACCGGTTTCTTTGAACCGGTTACAATTTAACCGGTATCTTTAGTGCTATTTAAATACGTTCGGTTTAACCGAATATTGAAAAACAAGCTTTTGAAAATACCGGTTTTTCCCTAAAAAACGAGGAGGAACGTTTATAATGGTGTGGAGGGAATTACGTTGATGAGACAGATTTTTTCGTCGTTTTTGAAGAGGTGACTATCTCTGCAATGTACTGAAGTGCAAAAAAGAACAATATGTCGCAATTTTGTGATTTTATATGGGAAAGACTGCACTTTTCATATAGAAAATCGGTCAATATATGTCTCTAAATCGACGAATTCGTTTCAAAAACTTTAAGGGTGATGAACTGATAGGCATTCGGTTCGTATTTAGAGTTGTTAAATTGTACAATTGAAGCAAATATAAATCGAATAAAGATTTAAAGTTTCTATATTGTCTTTTTGGTGTAAAATTGAACCAATATTCTGTTTAGTTTCACCGGATATCTTTGTTTTTTTTAATTTATCATATAAAAAAAATACAATTCATTAATAAAAATGTGAAATTTGGTCATTATCTACTTTAAATTAGCATAATATCGTATTTGTGTCTAAACTTTTGCATCATACAAAATTTTATTTTATGAAAAAAAATTGTTATAGCAAATGAAACAATTTTGTTTCAATTATAGCATTTCAAAATACTTTTTAATATGTTTAGGAGGTTTTTGTAACTCTATTATCACAATTCTAAATTTTACAGCTAAATGAAGTCATTGTCTAAACTTTTGCATCTAGTGTATGGAATCTTTTCAAAAAGCGTCTAAGAATGTGGAGGCCCCTGCGGGGGCCTTTGGTAGCCGGGGTGGCAGTGATCACGTGGTTATCAAACCAGGAGAAAGCTTACACTCTAAAAAACTAAATGTGTAAACTTGAAAATTTACACACGATTATGGGTATATTTCAAGAATTACACATATGAGGCACCAAATTACGCATTTGTATGTGTAAACGAGAGGCGTGTAAATGGACAAATGGTGAAATACACATATTTATGTGTAAACATGAAAATATCAAGCTTTTTACCTTGCATGATGAGTTTTTTTATTTACACATAGTTATACGTTAAGAAAAATCACATGTTTAACATTACTCAAAACTTTATTTTACAATTCAGCAAAAGGCTGGACAGCCCAGTCAGTAAAACCGCTTGCCTTTGTATGCGAACGATCCCAGGTTCGGGACCGAGTATTGTTAAAATAACTGCTGACCTATAAACGGTTTTGTGCAGCTAAAAATTATTCTTCGGAATAATACCCCGGGTAGGGGGAGCGCACTTTAAATCTGCTCCCAAAATCACAAAGCTGCAGATGACCTTGACCTTAAAAAATTGCGTTTGATGCCTTCTCAGGTGTCGGCTCGTCACTTGACTGTGTTTCTCAATGATGACGTCCGTCTCCAATAGCCCCGTGTAGCTCTTAGTGTGACGATATTTCAACAAAAACCCTAACAATCCATTGTTAGTTTGAATTGGCGTCGCACTAGAGCTACATATGAGGGCTATTCCTAACAAAAATAAAATGCCTACCTATAAACGGCCCGTGCAACCAAAAATGTTCGACAAATAATGCCCCGTGTAGGGGAGTGCAAGTAAAAGATGCTCCAAAGTCCCATCGCTGCGTACTATGTCGCCTTAACGGTTGCGTTGGGTGCCCTTGACTGTGGTTCGAAATTACGACGCCCGTCGCCAATAGCCCTCGTGTAGCTCTAGTGCGACGATAATTCAAACTAAACTAAAATTAGATTGGTTTTAGTTTTTTTTGTAAATGGAGGGTCGCTTATACACGCTTTGTATATTCAAATTTTATGTAGCTCTTAATGTAGCTTCTTGCAAGTTTAGTTAGGCTTAACTTAAAAATCCATAGTACGTACAAGCAGCTCGAATTTGCATTTCAGAACAATAAATTGCATGTTTTTAAGAGCAAAACCGATTGCCTTTATTAGAATAAGTAAGTATTATAACGATAGAACGAAATATAGCTATTGTTTACTTTTTCTACTGCTTTTCAACTGCCAATTTATACTACACTCTTGAATTAAGCTGTAACGCAGTTAAAGAACGCTTTGCAGTGAAGACTTCAATTAAAAGACTTGGTGAAATTCGCATATTAAAAATACAAACAGCATTTTAAAAAATAAATGAAATAATAAGTATATAAAACCGAACATATTAAATAATAAAACATTCTATTTTAAAGCGTACTTTAAATATTTAAAATCGTTAATAAAAGCGTTAGAAGAATGTGTTAAACAACTCAACTCTCTGCCGACCCGGCGGTGCAACGGTTAGGGAGCTAGCCTTTCGAGGCCTCTGGGTTCGGGTTCGAATCCCGGTAGGCATGGATGTTTGTGTTTGTCGAGTATATGCGGAGTACGTGCTCGTTAAATCTGTTGGGTCCGAAAGTCCTCCAAGTTAACATACCAAATCAATACCTCTGGGGGTGACAAGCCAATTTGGGGATCCTCTAGTGGCCTCTGTCTCTAAAAATTAGATGGATCCACTTATGTGTGTGTGTGTCTGTTGTGTCTGTCTTACTTGACGCAGGTTTATAAGCGGGTCTCTGACCAAGCACACAAACCTGAAATATATGTCTACCAACCAACAAACCAACCAATCAACTGCTCTTTTTTGAAAAAGAATAATTCTTTTTTTTTTCATTTTCTTTGAATGAAGTTGATTAGAATATATGGATTAGAAGAAATAATAAAATTAATAGTAAAAAGTTGTCACATAATGTTTCGAGCCAACTGATAAAAAGAAGACAATTTCATAACATTATACTTTGTTATAATTGCAATTAACAGCTGCAAGCTCGGAAGACCAGAAAAATAAACAAGAAATTTGAAGTTCGCTATCGGTTGCTTTTATTCGGCAATTAGCTGCAAACTGTGCTCATCGCCAGGTGCCTCCTTAACAGTTGCTACTTTATTCAAATATTTATGGTTCATCACTGGAAAATTGTTTAAAAAAAATAGACGAGTTGCAGTTGCTCACAGTTGTGCCTTGACAAGATTTTTTAGAACTCCTTTATATGAATTCGGACATCGAAGTTATTGTGTTTTAAAAATGAGTGAGTTAGAAATCTAGAAAAGAAATTATTTTGTTAGAAAGTATCTTTGGATTATTTTTAAAAATTAAGGTAAGTTTGAGAGTCGTAATTTTTTTGTGTCAAAATAAAAATGTATTCGAAAAATGCTCATGTTTTCTTTATTCATCTAATACATTATTATATAGAAATTATTTAGAATTATTTAGTTAAAAAGAAAAACTGTTGGAATAATTAATAATCTTATCTTTCTTAAAGAGTTAAAAGTATTATTTTGACGATGCATGATTTATGTTCTTAAATTTTGTTTTTTATAATTTAGAATATTTATATGGAAAGATAAAATTAGTTTTGTTATGCAAAAGTCAAATTAGTTAATGATGCATTATATTTCCATAACTGTTTTTCTTTGAAGGTACTTTTAATTTGAAAAGCAGTTAATAAATTACATTTTTTAAAGTCTAATCTTTAGCAGCCTTGTTTCCTTTTAAAGTATAGTTGCTTTTTGGGTTTAGAATAAATATGTTATTGTGATGATGATGTTTTAAAGTGGTAGTAAAGTGGTTTAAGGGTAGTGGTGTTAAATTAATGTTTTGTTTATGTTTCAATTTATAGAATGTTTGACAAATTTAATGTAAAATGTTATTTCTATCTAAAATATTAGACAGCAATTTTATAATTTTGTCTACCACACTAAAAAACATGAAAATGAATTTGTCATAATTAGATATTTATTTAATAAACATTGAGTCGCTCACTATAACAAATTTAGTGAACTTTATCTCTGTAAACACGGTTTGGAAAGCACATTTTGACAGTGTTTAGACGTGTTTAGGAGTAACGTTCCACAATTTTAAGTCTTGTAGTATTTAGATATTTAGGTTAGGTGGAAATGGGAGCGGTAGCCAAGTCTCTAAACCGAAGTCTTCTCTCTGTGTTAATCAATGTAAAAAAAATCTATGTCAAATTACTCCGGCGGTCGTAGAAATTTGGCTTTGAAAAATATTTTTTCTATTGGATTAACACAGAGGTAAGATTCGGTTGGGAGACATGGCTACCGCTCCCATTCCTTAAGACATCAAAAGTATCGAATGTAAACCCAAGAACTCCAGGTCACCCTACTCTGTATTCTGAAATATTTGTTATAAAAATCTATCATGAATTGAAATTACTTGATATAAAATAAGTAGTGTAGCATTATTATTGTGTTGTTCATTGTTTATTAAAATTGGATGGTAATTTCCAAAGTGATTAAATCTATAAAAATATTCCACATTATTTTTTTTTTTGTTTCATATTATAAACTCAATACATTTTTGTTTGCCTAAATTATTGTATTTAAGTGTAATCTGGTTAGGTATGTATATTGTATGTATGCATTTCTAAATTACTACTCTAAAGTTAAGTACTACTACTAAAGTGTGTAATTCTCGATTACACAGTAAGGTGTGTAATTCTCGATTGCACAGTAAAGTGTGTAATTCTCACTTACACAGTAAAGTGTGTAAACTGAAATTACACGCTTTTTTTACACACATAAACAAATCATTCTAGTGGCAAATCATTCTAGTGGTTAGTTCTTAGAGTGTAGAGCTCTTCACCTTTGAATTGCCTGTGTGAATTCCTTAATGTTTGTGGTTTTATGTAAAGCTACAATAAGGGGCATTTTATCAAAGTGTTAGGGTTTTAATATTTATTTCACTGTCAGCATTAGGAGACAGTAACTGATAGCATACGACAGTATTTAGTTATACTGATTTATACTTGAGTTTTAATATTTAAGAGAAGTTTAATTGTGGGAAATACATTTCTTATATATCGACAGTAATCATGAAAAATAATTTTCTTTTTCTTACTTACAGGGGAGCGCAGAAACTGTAAAGTTCGTGTTTGGTACCAAGTCACGTGACTACACAGATTTTTCCCATTTATATTACAAGTATTGATTGCTGATCACGTGGGGAAAAGGGGCGACGCGAGGGCAGTCATTAAAAACCCAAAATTTCAGGGGGAAAAAAGCCAGTGTTGCCACCCTTTAAGGAGAAAAATGCAACGCATCATCAAAAAATCCATTTAATTCTAAATTAAAATCAAAAAATACTAGAAAAGGCGTTTCAAGCACAAAAAAAGTCCCAATGCCGCTAGAATTTTTATGGGAATTTTTGTTGAAATTTTAGTATTTAAATAGTAATTTTCGATGGGCGCCGTAGGATTTTTTTTATTAAGAGTAGCAAACCCCTGGCCTTTTGCCCGAAATTCTAGTTATGGGGTTTCGTCGTAAATTGGAGTTTAGTGATAGCCCATTAATACGTTTACTTGATATCTTTGGGGTTTATTTACACATGGATTGCCGGGTGGCAAAAAATAAAAGGTCCCAAATTGGTACAGGAGTCACGTGACTTGTATCGTTTCTTTCGATCACCCCCGCATTTTTTTAATTTTTTATTTTTTATTTTAAGAAATCCAATAAAATTTCTCAACCTTTTTAAAAAGTTTAAAAGATTCGTACGAACTGGATGGACTTTAAAAAATTTAAAAAACATAAAGTAAAAAATTTGGCTTTCAGACCCGAAATACAGGGTAGAAATTTTTTCTTAAAATCTAGCACCCTTCTACGATCATTTAACCGTCCAATTTTAAAACGAATGTTTTGTTAGAAAAGGGTTTATGACTCAAACTTATTTTTTTTTAAAAATTTTTCCCCCTCTGCTTGTACGCATTTTTCCCTCCCCCTGTCCATTTGTTTTAAAAAAAAGCCTGTAATATTTTTTTTAAAACCTTCAAAATTTAAAAATTAGAAATTATGACACCAAGCATATTTAAAAAAAAAGTGTCCATGACTTAGCATTTTCAAATGCTTCCACAAAAAGACACCTGCGAATGGCGCAATTTTTTCCCAAACCCCTATTTTAAAAGTAAAAAATTATTTTTTTT
>JAFNEN010002999.1:0-10939 GCA_019343175.1 Oedothorax gibbosus
CTATCGAACGGAAAAAAATTCGAATAAAATTTCTTCAAAGAAAATTCAAATTATTCATTACACGGTTGGTGATTTTTTGTTTTTTTTTTCCCCCTTTTGTAGGTGCTTGGTATTAAAATTAAACGTCACAGAAAGGCTTTTTTTTTTTTTTTATTTTTTTTTTTTTTTTTTTTATTTTTTTTTATTTTTTTTTATTTATTTATTTTTTTTTTATTTAATTTATTTTTTTTTTTTTATTTTTTTTTTTTTTTTTTAATTTTTTTAAATTTATTTATTTTTTATTTATTTTTTTTATTTTTTTATTTATTTTTTTTTTATTTTTTTTTTTTTTTATTTATTTTTTTATTTTTTTTTTTTAAATTTTTTTTTATTTATTTTTTTTTTTTATTTTTGATGGATGAATGGGTGTGGTTTGTTTTGGATTATTGAGGGTTGATTTGGAAAATGGTTTGTGATGATGGGGGGTTGGGGGATTGGGTTTTTGGGGATTGATGGAATTTTGGGGTTTTTATTTGATTATGGATTTTTTTATTTATTGGGATTTTTTGGATTGTTGTTTATGGATGGATGGTGGATGGTGGGATGGATGGATTGATTGATTGATTTTATTGATGGATGGATTGATGGATGATTGATAATGGATTGGATGTTTTGATGGATTATGATGGATGGATTGATGATGGATGGATTGATGGATGGATGGATTTATGGATGCTGGATTTATGGATGCATGGATATGGATGCATGGATGGATGGATTTTAGGGATGGATGGATTTTATGGATGCATGGATGGATGGATTTATGAAATTATTGATTTATGGATTTATTGATTTAGGATTTATTTATGGATTTTTTTTTTGGTTTATTTATTGTTTATTTATTGGTTTATTTGTGGATTTATTTATTTGTGCATAATTTTTTGGTTTTATCGATTGGTTTTTTTATTTTTAACGAATCTTAGTGTTCGTACCGTATGTATACGTCGTATATCGTTAAGTATAAAGATTCGAATAATATATTTAAAATAATATATAATATAATATATATATATATATATTATATATATATATTTTATATAAAAATTATTAAAAAATATATTTTTATAATTTTTAAAATAATTTTATATTATATATATATATATATATTATTAATATATTTTTATAATTATATAATATATATAATATACAAACATATATATATATATTTTATATATAATATAATAATATCTATATATACATATTATATACATATACATATAATATATATACTATAATATAATATCATATACATATAATAAATATAAATTATACATATATACATATATACAATGTATAAAATATATAAATATATATATAATATATTATAAAAATATATATATATTATTATATTATATATATATATATATATATATATATATCTATATATATATTATATATATATATATATATATATATATATAATTATATATAAAATTTATATATATATTTCTAGCAAACAATCAATCCACAAACAAAAAAAATCCAAACAAACAAAAAATCCCCAAACAAACAAAACCACCCAAAAAAAAACAAATCCACAAAAACAAATCCACAAACAAACAAATCCAACAAACAAAAATCCACTAACAAACAATCAAACCACAAACTAACAAACAACAAAAACCACAAAAAAAAACAAAAACCAATCCACAAACAAACAAATCCACAACAAACAAATCCAAAAACAAAAAAATCCACAAACAAACAAATCCACTAACAACAATCAATCCACAAAAAACAAACAACAAATCCCCAAACAAACAAACAAACAATCCACAAACAAACAATCAATCCACAAACTACAAACAGCAAATCCCAAACAAACAAACAAACAAATCCACAAAAAAACAAATCCACAAAAAAAACAAATCCACAAACAAACAAATCCACAAACAAACAAATCCACAAACAAATCACAACAAACATCCCAAACAAAACAAATCCACAAACAAACAAATCCACTAAAACAATCAAACCCACAACAAAACAGACAATCCACAAACAAACAACAAATCCACAAACAAACAAATCCACAAACAAAAAATCCACTAAAAACAATCAAAACCACAAACTAACAAACAGACAAATCCACAAACAAACAAACAAACAAATCCACAAACAAACAAATCCACAAAAAAAACAAATCCACAAACAAACAAATCCACAAACAAAACAAATCCCAAAAACAAACAACAAATCCACAAATAACAAAGAAAATCCCAAAACAAAAAAAACAAACAAATCCAAAACAAACAAATCCCCAAACAAATCCACAAACAACAAAAACCCAAACAACAAACAAAAACCACAAACAAACAAACAAATCCCAAAAACAAACAAATCCACAAACAAACCAACAAAAAAAAATCCACAAACAAAAAAAACAAATCCACAAACAAACCAAAACAACACATCAAAAACAAACCAAACAAACAAATCCCAAAAAAACAAATCACAAACAAACAAATCCCCCAAACAAAAAAAATTCCAAACAAACAACAAATCCACAAACAAAAAAATCCACAAACAACCAAAAAAATAAATCCACAAAGAAAAAAAACAAAAACCGCAAACAACAACAAATCCACAAACAAACAAATCAACAAATCCACAAACAAACAAATCAACAAATTTCCCCAAACAAATCAACAAATCCAAAAACAAACAAATCCCCAAACAAACAAAACCAAAAAAAAAAACCCAAACAAACAATTTCCCAATCAACAAAATCCACAATCAAACAAATCCCAAACTAACAAATCCACAAACAAATTCACAAACAAACAAATCCCAAACAAAACAAATCCACAAAAAAAATAAATAAATAAATAAATAAAAAATAAATAAAAAATAAATAAATAAATAAATAAATAAAAAAATAAAAAAATAAAAATAAATAAATAAATAAAAAAATAAAATAAATAATAAAAATAAATAAATAAATAAATAAATAAATAAATAAAAATCAATCAATCAATAAATCAATCAATCAATCATCAATCAATCAAAAAATCAAATCAATCAATCAATCATCAATCAAAATAAATAAATAAAAAAAAATATAAATAAAATAAATAAATAAATAAATAAATAAATAAATAAATAAATAAATAAATAAATAAATAAATAAATAAATAAATAAATAAAAAAAAATAAATAAATAAAATAATAAATAAATAAATAAATAAATAAACGTAGTTCTAGTGTAACGTTAATGCAATACCAAGCACACCTACATAAGTGAAACTTTAAACAATCGAAGCATCACCAACTCGAAGTTTTCATTCGAAGTAATTCATTCGAAGTTTTTTCCGCTTCGATAGTATCGATAGTTCGATTGTTTTGGCACGCTGCCAGAAAACTTCGTCCACCTTCGATAGTATCGATAGTTCGATAGTCTCGCTTCAGCGAATACTATCGATTGTCAACTCGATCTATTCGGCCTACGAATGAACTATTCATTCGAATAGGAAACTATCGATGTTTAAGGAACAACTACTACAGGGTGAGGCAAATAAAACCGGCCTCGGTCTAGAGATAGGAATACGTTGAAATGCTTGGCGAGAAAAACTCTTGAAGCCGCCTGAAAGCTTTCAAGTGGAAATAAAAGATTATTCAAGCGTGCAATGGTTTTCACTTGACAAACCTGTTTTTTGCATTGGTTGGATTGGATAGCATCACATTAGAGCTACTCATGGACTATTGGTCAGTTCAGATCGTAGTGCTCAGTGTGAGTTGCGACTGTGGTGAGTGTAAGTTGATCAAATCACAGGTGAAGATGAAACTCATAGTACAGCAGAGAGTTTTCATTGTAGAAAATTATATTAAAACGAATTTATGGAAAAAATGTGACCAGTTGTTTGTTCAAGAAATTAAATGTGTAAAAGGACCTAAAAGAGTACTATGCAACAAATAGTTTCGAAATGGCATCAGACAGGATCTGTATTGAACAAGTCCAAAAACATTCCGAAACGGGTCTGAACACCAGATTCTGGGTCTTGCAATCAATTTAGAATGTTTTGCATTAACAAAAAGGTCCGATTCTTTACGTAAATAACAACCGAAATAATCACTAGTGGGAACTTTTTTGATCAGCTCTACAAACCTTGTTTATATTTCATTTCAAAATAGTTTTTCAAACCATAGCGTAGTTGCCGGCAAATAAGTCGCCAAGCGTTTGTTGGGCTTAATATTGAAGCGATCAATGGCTTCATGTTATCAAACCGGTTTTTGTATTGGTTTTTGACTTGGCAACGTCGTATTCTTATCTCCACGTTGGGGCCGGTTTTATTTGCTTCACCCTGTACATGAATTTCGATTACCAGCAATAAATCAATGCTTTCAAGGTAATTATATGCCATGCAAGTTCATTTCAATTACTTTGAAACATCAGCACCTAGTATTCGTGCATACGCAATCAATTCGTGCATACGCTTGGGGGGGGGGGGGGGGGGGGGGGGGGGGTCACGCCCCCCCCCCCCCCAGTTTTATTTTTTTTAAATGGCCATTCGGCAAATTTTAGAAATGTTTGTCATTTTTACTTTGATACCGAAGTGGTGAAATTTTTAGTGAAATGTGCACACAGATCAAATCCGGACACCAACTGCCGACTCACGAAACTCCTGACAAAACAGTGATTCCGGCAAATTTTAAAAATGTTTATCATTTTTATTTAATACCCGCACAGTGAAATTGTTTCGTGGAATGTGTACACTGATTAAAATCGGACACATCGCAAATGCCGACTCACAAAAACTACTGAACAAACCATAAAGTAATTCGGCAAATTTTTATAAATTTTTTTTTCATTTTTATTTTAATACAGATTGCCGATCTGTGAAATTTTTTTTGTGAAATAGATAAAAATCCTGACACAAAGCAAATGCCGACTCACAAAACTCTTGACAACCCATAAAGTCATTCGGTAAATTTAAGAAATGTTTGTGATTTATATTTTAATACCGAACAGTGAAATTATTTAGTTTAGTTTACTTTGAATAATTGTCGCACTAGAGCTACACGAGGGCGATTTGCGACGGGCGTCGTAATTTAGAACCACAGTCAGGTGACGAGCCGACACCTGAGTAGGCTTCCAAATCAACCGTTAAGGGCGACATCGTAAGCAGCGTCGGGCCTTTTGGAGCATATTTAACGTGCACTCCCTCTAAACGGGGTATTATTCGTCGGACATTTTTGGCTGCACGAGCTGTTTATAGGTCGGCAGTTATTTTGGCGATGCCCGGACCCGAACCTGAAACCTTCCACATGCAAGGCGAACGCCTTAACCGACTGGGCTCCCCAGTCCTTAAAATTATTTAGTGAAACAGATCAAAATCAGGACACAACCCAAATGCCGACTCACAAAACTCCTGACAAACCATAAAATCAATCGGCAAATTTTATAAACATTTGTCATTTTTTATTTTAATACAGAAATGTGAAATTATTTAGTGGAAAGTGTACACCGATTAAAATTGGGACGAAAAAACACATGCAATTCTTGACAATGCTTTCAAGTAATTTAAATTACATTTCTTTCATAAATACTTTTTTTTCCCGAAAATAAATTTGTATGAAAATATTAAAAATTCTTTTTGGCATAAAAAGTATTGATAATTGAGGTGTACATTTGAAGAGCAAAAATTTAAAAGCCAATATCGCCAACTCTGTTTAAAGCCACTTTTGCACTCAAACTTTAACTTACAGGATTTAGTTAGGTTCGCGAACCATATAAATATAAGTGGTTTAAGTCGAAGTTGGAGATTTTGGGATTTGAATATTTTCATGCTTTATTCAATCCAGTTTTTTTTTAATAATAAGGTAATTTGAGGGCTTGATCTCGAATTCGGTGCTCTCTGCTTCAGTGAGCCGAAGTTCTCATTATCAGTGGTTCTCCTCGCTATGGGAAACCGACTAAAATGCAACTAATGTCAGTTACTTCGTTTCAATTTATGACTAAAACTGTGAATTAGAATCTGCTACGTTGCACATGAAACTATTATTTAATTAATTTGAATTTTTTTTATGAAATTGAAGACAAACACATACTCTTCAAAGCCCGGGTTTCACGCTTCCAAGTTCTATTTAGCACATTACAAAAATATTTTTTTTTATATATTAAACTCTTCAAATTATATGTATATAATGAACATCACTTATGTAAAAATTATATGAAATAATTGGGAAAAATTAATCATAGCAGATTGATAGGGGATATTCATTAAAAGTTTATCAAATGTAACAATTTGGAGATCTGTGAATCAAAAACGCAACTATGCAAAGTGATATAATGTTATCACTCTACTCAACCAATGAAGTAATATCTAGAAGCATCTTTCTCGCGTTCTAGTTAACAAATATTAAATATTGTTAATTTAGTTATTCAATTACTAAAATTTTTATCTAATATCCATTTAATTTTATTGAATCGAATAAGGTTGTGGTAAAGTTACTTATATTTAAATTTATAAGTAGTAAATTGGAATAGGAATAAAAAATTTAAAAAAATTGAGAACTAACAGTTTTAAAAAATCTATTAATGATTAAATATGATGATCTTGGGGATAACTTTTGCATAGGCATCCGAAATACTAAATGAAAATAGCAGCAAATAGCAATTCCTCATTAAACCCCACAGATGGAAACCTAAAAATCTATCCTGGAACACCAAAAAAAGCTTACACCACTCAGACAAAAGACATGACGTGCTGTGCCAGACGGGTGGATGGTCCGATTGTCAATGTGATCCATCTCCCCCCCCCCCCCCCTTCCCAGAAAGCTAGAAAAAAAAGCATCTTCGTATTTCTATACATAGGATACCCTGGGCCCTGAAGGAATAAGGAGTCGTGGGAGACTTGTCGCTACCACTCTGAAGTCTGATAGGGGATATCTAAATGACTTTACAACCTCATTGGGATTGTGGGTTGTGTTTCCCAAAACACAAAAGGTGTCTAGACAAGCGTCACTTAGAGTTACAGTAGAATTGTTCTTTTCTGTGGGAAAAGATCCAATGTAACATGAATTCGTATAGCTTGCCACGAAATCTTCGATTGATTGTTCTGAAAAGGGAAAGTAAAATGACTTTCAAGGAACCGAAAGTAGATGAGGCTTCCAAGATTTTTTCTTTTGTCGGAACCTCCGACATCTCAGCCTTTTGTTGGATAAGTTTACGCAGACGTCCAGAGTGTGCTTTTTTTGTAATAAAAGTAGTGATGAGCTGATGACCACACATGGCGACAAGGGGGGGGGGGGGGGGGGGGGGGTCAAATAAGGGGACGTACATTGGATCCAATTCGGTGGTTGCCTTTTATTGTTAAACTGCTTGCTAATTTTGTCTTTCAATTTCAATACTTTCATAGGCTACTTGCAGAGGTCACGTGACCTCGAGAAATCCTGTGCCTTTATTTTGTTTTTTTAAAAAAATGTTTGAGAGACAGTCGGAGTTTGAGAGACAACGTATCGTGTCCCCTGTTTTTATTTTATTTCGTCGATGCAATGATGCCTGTATGATTTATCATTATTAGAAGAAACTTGGATTGTTCGTTCGAAATAAGGTAACAAATTACTATTTTTTATTTATTATATAAGTTTACCACGAATATGGTTGTAGGAGCCAGGAGATTTGCTACTCCGGAGATTTGCCACCTGGATATTTGCCACCAAAAGACTCACTTGAATGATTTTGTCACAGGGACCATCCACAAATGACGCCACGCTTGACAAGGGAGGGAGGAGGGTTCATGCAGCTGTAATTGTTTGTGGATATGGATTGGAGTGTGTGGGAGGGGGGGGGGTTACCATGTAGAAATGTGGCGTAGAAAGAAGGCGGGGGGGGCGTTCCTAGCGATGTTCGAAAGTAGAATTAGATCCGGTAATTTAATCTGTAACTTAACCTGAGTAGACAATGCAATTAATTGTGAAATTTTATAACACTTTTACGCGTCAACTTATATCCTTATTTATCTTAGTTCATTATAGTTCGATACTATTCTAATTCTACTTTCGAACATCGCTCGGAACGCCCCCCCCCCCCCCCCCCACACACACTCCATCCATATCCACAATATCCAACAACAATTACAGCTGCATGAACCCTCGTGGCGTCATTGTGGATGGTCCCTGTGACAAAATCATTCGAGTGTACCAAAAAGTAGTTAATCATTTTTAATTATTATATAAGTTTAATTAAAACTAATTAATAATTTTTAATTACTAAAAGTTTAATTAAAATTAAATTTATGAAAATCATAAAAAAAAGTTAATTTAATATTTTATTCGGCAAAAGTGTGCTAAACACCCCTCCAGTCTATTTTTGTTAGCGACGGCCCTGTACGCAATATTGAAGCGATCAATGGCTTCATGTTTGCAAACCGGTTTTTGTATTGGTTTTTGACTTGGCAACGTCGTATTCTTATCTCCACGTTGGGGCCGGTTTTATTTGCTTCACCCTGTACATGAATTTCGATTACCAGGCAATAAATCAATGCATTCAAGGTAATTATATGCCATGCAAGTTCATTTCAATTACTTTGAAACATACAGCAGCTAGTATTCGTGCATACGCAATATTGAAGCGATCAATGGCTTCATGTTAGCAAACCGGTTTTTGTATTGGTTTTTGACTTGGCAACGTCGTATTCTTATCTCCACGTTGGGGCCGGTTTTATTTGCTTCACCCTGTACATGAATTTCGATTACCAGGCAATAAATCAATGCATTCAAGGTAATTATATGCCATGCAAGTTCATTTCAATTACTTTGAAACATACAGCAGCTAGTATTCGTGCATACGCAATATTGAAGCGATCAATGGTTCATGTTAGCAAACCGGTTTTTGTATTGGTTTTTGACTTGGCAACGTCGTATTCTTATCTCCACATTGGGGCCGGTTTTATTTGCTTCACCTGTACATGAATTTCGATTACCAGGCAATAAATCAATGCATTCAAGGTAATTATATGCCATGCAAGTTCATTTCAATTACTTTGAAACATACAGCAGCTAGTATTCGTGCATACGCAATATTGAAGCGATCAATGGCTTCATGTTAGCAAACCGGTTTTTGTATTGGTTTTTGACTTGGCAACGTCGTATTCTTATCTCCACTTGGGGCCGGTTTTATTTGCTTCACCCTGTACATGAATTTCGATTACCAGGCAATAAATCAATGCATTCAAGGTAATTATGTGCCATGCAAGTTCATTTCAATTACTTTGAAACATACAGCAGCTAGTATTCGTGCATACGCAATATTGAAGCGATCAATGGCTTCATGTTAGCAAACCGGTTTTTGTATTGGTTTTTGACTTGGCAACGTCGTATTCTTATCTCCACGTTGGGGCCGGTTTTATTTGCTTCACCCTGTACATGAATTTCGATTACCAGGTAATAAATCAATGCTTTCAAGGTAATTATATGCCATGCAAGTTCATTTCAATTACTTTGAAACATACAGCAGCTAGTATTCGTGCATACGCAATATTGAAGCGATCAATGGCTTCATGTTAGCAAACCGGTTTTTGTATTGGTTTTTGACTTGGCAACGTCGTATTCTTATCTCCACGTTGGGGCCGGTTTTATTTGCTTCACCCTGTACATGAATTTCGATTACCAGGCAATAAATCAATGCATTCAAGGTAATTATATGCCATGCAAGTTCATTTCAATTACTTTGAAACATACAGCAGCTAGTATTCGTGCATACGCAATATTGAAGCGATCAATGGCTTCATGTTAGCAAACCGGATTTTGTATTGGTTTTTGACTTGGCAACGTCGTATTCTTATCTCCACTTGGGGCCGGTTTTATTTGCTTCACCTGTACATGAATTTCGATTACCAGGCAATAAATCAATGCTTTCAAGGTAATTATATGCCATGCAAGTTCATTTCAATTACTTTGAAACATACAGCAGCTAGTATTCGTGCATACGCAATATTGAAGCGATCAATGGCTTCATGTTAGCAACCGGTTTTTGTATTGGTTTTTGACTTGGCAACGTCGTATTCTTATCTCCACATTGGGGCCGGTTTTATTTGCTTCACCCTGTACATGAATTTCGATTACCAGGCAATAAATCAATGCATTCAAGGTAATTATGTGCCATGCAAGTTCATTCAATTACTTTGAAAACATACAGCAGCTAGTATTCGTGCATACGCAATATTGAAGCGATCAATGGCTTCATGTTAGCAAACCGGTTTTTGTATTGGTTTTTGACTTGGCAACGTCGTATTCTTATCTCCACTTGGGGCCGGTTTTATTTGCTTCACCCTGTACATGAATTTCGATTACCAGGCAATAAATCAATGCATTCAAGGTAATTATAGCCATGCAAGTTTTATTTCAATTACTTTTAAAATACAGGGAGCTGTATTTTGTGCATACGCAATATTGAAGCGATCAATGGCTTCATGTTAGCAAACCGGTTTTTTATTGGTTTTTTATTGGGAACGGCGTATTCTTTTCTCCACGTTGGGGGCCCGGGTTTTTTTTCCCTTTAAACCCCCTCATGAATTTCGATTACCAGGCAATAAATCAAGCATTCAAAAGGGTTAAAAAAATTTTTATGCCATGCAAGTTTATTTCAATTACTTTGAAACATACAGCAGCTAGTATTCGTGCAAACCCAAAATTTAAACGATCAATGCCCCTTTGTTAGCAAACCGGTTTTTGTATTGGGGGTTTTTTTTTGGCAACTGTATTCATCTCCACGTTGGGGCCCCGGTTTTTTTTGCTTTTTCCCCCTACAGAAATTTTGTTTCCGGGAAAAAAAAAAGCTTTCCAAGGAATTAAACCCGCAAATTTATTTCAAATTCCTTTTAAACTCGCAGCTATTCGTGATACAAATTTAAGCGTCAATGGCTTCAGTTTTCAAACCCGGGGTTTTTTTTTGGTTTTT
>JAFNEN010003004.1:0-12923 GCA_019343175.1 Oedothorax gibbosus
TCTCATGACTTTAATGTCGATAACTATTCTAGATCTGATAAAAAAAACTACTAAGAAATATTAATTCCCTGTACGTATAGCGTACAAACTTTGTTTATGAAACTGTCAATTTGGTACAGTTATGATATAATGGCCGATTGAATTTTGGCATTGGCGGCTTTTGGGCGAAGTAAAAAAATTAACGTAGGCAGGGCCGGATTAAGCAGTGTTGGGGCCTGTAGGCAGTTGATTTTGACGGGGCCCCCTTGCCTCTCTCCCCCCCCCCCCCCCCCCCCTCCCGCTCTCTTTACGCCATGGAGAAATGCTAAATTTTTTTTTCAATGTTTATCAGAAGTCACATAATTAAAATCAATATAATCCAAATTTTTAAATTGTGTAACTGTTGTTAATTAGTTTTACATATCTTTTCATATACTATCATGTTCGTAAAATAGGATTTAGATAATTTATCAATACCAATAAATCTAAATTCTGACAGATATACGCAATTGATTAAAAATTTAAACAATTACTCACGAAACACTATGTCCATAAAAATATAAAAATAGTGCATATTAAAGCGAAATTTATATTTTAACGAAAGCTAAACTACACTGCTCAAAACAATTAGGGGGGCACTTTGCGTACTTTTGTTAACCCTTTCAATTCCAACTTTTTATTTTCTATTCTAAAAATGTAACATTTGTAAAATAGATTCATTATGCATTCAGAATGAAATGGTAAAAAAACAGGAGGGAAAATCTTTATTTTTTTACTAAAATTTAAGGGGAAAAAATTGGAATCATAACTTTTGAATAAATTATAACAATTTTTTCAAAACTTTATTTGTTAAAAAAAGTTAAATTCAATTTTTAAACATCTACAAATGCAATCGTGAAGAATTTAGAGTCAATTTATTTCAGAAATTTTTTTTAGTTTTGTTTGCTTTGAATTATCGTCACACTTGAGCTACACGAGGGCTATTGGCGACGGGCGTCGTAATTTAGAACCACTAAAATTTTTTTAGAGTGAATTATATTTTACGATGTTTTTCATTATTAATTTAATTAAAAAATTATTTAATTCTTCAAAAGACATGGGTCTTCCATCTAACGATAAATAAGTGGGAGCTCAACTTAGTGAGAAAAAAAATCGCAAGTTGATTTTTCCAAATGGAATCATTGCGGGTGAAAGGGGTTAAACCACGCGTTCCCCTAATTGTTTTGAGCAGTGTATATTATTAAGTTTTGACATTAAATTTTTATTAATATCTTACCTTTAAACAGGCCTTTAGCCACTTATGAATGACAAAAAAACTCGATCCAAACCGAGAAAAAATAATCAACGTTTCCACACACTCAAAGTCAAATACTAAACTGCCAAACACCAAAGATATTCGGAGGCTATAAGTATTGAATTGAACTTATAGCCTTTAGTGACACACCAGCAATAAATTTAGTGTCTTATCTATTTTTTGTCCATTGGCCAGTCCAGAAAATCGCTCGAAGATCTGTTAAGTACTGAGAAAACATACTAGTGTCTCTGAAAAAACATGTTTTGAAAGTGTGGGAGGTCGTAAACAAAAATTGTCTCTAGTTTCAAACAAGAATTCTGCTCCGGTATCCTCGACCGGGGCCGCCGCGCCTCGACACAGCCTGACTTCTCTGGTCATAAAACCCAAAAGGTTTCCTCGCCTGCTTTGATAAAAATCACAGATAATTTTTACAGAAAGTGGACAATAGGGATTCGGATTTTGTTCTTGGAAAGTGGAGATGATCAGGGCCGGATTACCAATTAGGCAAGGTAGGCAGTTGCCTACAGGCCCCGTATATTTTAGGGGCCCCGCAACTTCCAAGTCAAAAGGGGCCCCTCAGAATTTACGTTTTTGCTCCCAAGATTTTTTTTTTTGGAAGTTGGGAATTTCATCGCTCGAGTTGAAAAACAAACACAAACCCTAAAAGGGGCCCCAGACTCACACCCACCTCACAACACGTGGTAATGGCCCAAGAGAAGTTAACGTTATCCGAGGCAATAAAAATGGTCTTATACAATTACCACTGTGTCTTCTGCGAAATACGTTATAAGGGGCTATTTTTGCAGCTTTCACACCCTTCTCCTACAGGGTTGTAACAAACACAAAAGCTATAGATAAAAGCACCTAACTTGGCTATTTAGCTCTAAACTGGTCACATTAAGATATCTTTGATGTGTTTTTTTTTTGGCTAAGTTTGGGTCCACTAGAAGTAATTTTGAATCGATGATCGAATTTTTGTTTCGAGGTTCTAGTAGGAAGTTGGTTTTTTTTGTTACGATTTTTACTAACGTTTAGGTTTGTCAAAGAAAAAAGCTCATTAGGATTTAAAAAAAAATACCCATAAATTCGCCTAATTTATAAGATGGTTTTTGAGAATTTTAAAAATACCGGTTTTTAACTGAATTCCAACACATTTATAATTTTTGCTCCAAAACAAATAAAAATTGTTATTATTATTATTTTGCGAACTTTCCTTTTTTTTATTCCAAATAATTAAAAAAGAAACTAAATTTGGTATTAACATTGCAGAGATTTCCGACCATTTGTCTGTATCCTTCTTTCAAAAATTTCGTTCTAATTTACGATATTAATATATATATATATATACATATATACATATACATATATATAACATATATATATATACATATATATATACATATATATATATACATATATATAATACATATATATATACATATATATATACATACATATATATATATATATATACATATATATATATACATATATATATATACATATATATATATACATATATATACATATATATAATATACATATATACATACATACATACATACATACATACATACATACATACATACATATATATATATTGTCGTGTCCATGAGAGTCGAACTCTATATGTGTCCGTGAATTTTGATAATTTCTTCTACGACTTGCTTGATGTTGTCTCCATACGGATCTAGCATAGTCGGCAGTACTCCAATCTTTCTCAGGCTGGCGCTCATAGCCGGACACTCATAGATGTGAGTAGGCGTAAGCTGTGTATCAGGACAATGTTCACAGCTTCTATAGATCTTCTTGCCATCTCCATCTATCTTCATACCCCTGTGGTGTCCGGTTCTCAGTCTAGTGATGGTTTTAAGAGTAGATCTGTTCGCAGTTATTTCAGAGAGAAGATGTTTGGTCTGAATGGATTTCTATACAGCTAGTTCTAAAGCTGTTATACACAATTTGCACTTTATTTCCAAATCAATTTTTTTCCAACCCAACTGGTTTTTTTTACTGTATGATTTAAATCTATTTTATTTACTCATATGAGGGCTGTAAGATATTACAGATTTATAACACCTACCCAACCAAAAGTCTATTTAATGTTATTGTTGAAATTATTTTGCACATTTACTGCTGCACGTTCTTGCAGCATTTACTACTGCACCATTATTTTAGTTTTTAAAGAAATGACACGCTCTAATAAATTGTAATTTATGATTTTTAAATTTGGCAGTACAATTTCTTTTAATTTAAATTATGTTCAGAAAAGAAAAAAGCAATTCTTAAATATTTTTCAAATTTATAATCAGCTTCTTATTAGATCAAATTACAGACTTCTACAAGTAAAATTATTTGGAAAATTGAAATACTTCGTAAGTGATTTTTAAATTATCAATACACTTTTTTTTTTTAATGTAACGATCTATGATCAATAAAAACCTTTACAACATTAACAAAATTAACTGCTAATTTTGGTTCAAATTCTTTAAGAAACTGTCAGCTAATAATAATATATTCAAATCAGATATTTGTATTTTAATTCATGGATTAATCTCATTTAATATTTGAAAAGTTCATAAAACTTTTAATTTTAAAGCGTTTGTAAGAAAGGAACAAATATAATTATAAATATTAACATCCGTAACCCACAATACCGAGATCGTAGTTTAATACGGCAGTAAAGAGTACACCTATTAAAATTTAACAAGTTTCTATCAATCAGCTTATTTATATCATTACTTGATGAAAATGGAGCACTGAAACTTAGCAGTTATTAATTTTTTTAATGTAAGTTTTAACAAAATATGTCATTATAAAAATAGCGCAAAAATTAATGTATTGTATAAAAAGAATATAATATTATTAAAAGCTTTGAATTAATTTAACTGGTTCGCGCATTTGTTTATAGTAAAACATGTTTGGTTTTCTATTAATTAATATTTGTTTATCGTTTAACGTTTAGACCTTTATTCCGTTCACTGTTTTGTCATTTTATTAGCTTATCAAATTGATTCACATGTGAGACCAGCGACATTTGCCCCAGCTAACGGAAAAGTACCGAAAAGTGACCATTACTATTGGCGTCCATCTTCCCATATTCAGCACCATATTTTCCAAAGGTTTTTGGTAGAGATTGTCCATTCACTCGTAGAAACTTTTTTTAATACTGCCAAGAAGCTCAACGGCATTTGCGAATTGGTGCCAAAAATAACCAATTTGATTTGGCTATAGGATTGTTAAATTAAGGTGATTTTCTTAATAAACATTGCTTGCACGGCTATTATATCGGTTAAGAATTACATCACAATACTTCTATTATTTTTCTATATGGAAACATATGCCGATAAATTTGGCTTCTTGATGCATTCCACTTTATTTCTTTGAATATCTCTTTAAAAACAAACCGAAATTACACCGAATAACCGAAATTACTGTAATGTGATTACGCATAAAGATAGTAAAGAGAAATCTGCACTACAAGACTACAACGGAGGTAAAATGGACGGAGTTCTAGTTTAGTTCTTTAAAGATAGCAAAATTTTAAAAGGAACATCCAAACCAGGTTGTTTTGCATTTTCCCAAAAATCATGAAAATAATTAAATGTTTCAACACTTAATTTTTTTTATTCCTAGATAATAGCACCCACGTAATTCAAATAACTCCAAATGGCTAGTGGATATTCAAAAAATCCCAAATCAACGGGGAGCAGCTCAAATCCAAGGTCACAACGTATGCAGGAGTTGCGACAGAGGTTCGAAGCTCCGTCCAACAGACGTACAGACGCCCAGAGAGATGAATCCAGACAAGGATATCAAAGACAAAGACCCACTACCAGGTCTAGAGATCGTGACCAGGCATCTGGATCTGGACAACAAGGTCCCGGACCCAGCAGTCAGGTGCAAGCGATGCGACAGAAGTTCGATCTTTCTCAAAAACAAGCAGAATCCCAGAAAGAGGAATCACGCCGCGGATCTCATAGACAAGGACTCTTTGCAGAAGGCGGTCAAGAATCTAGAGGCCCAGTGCAGGCAATGAGACAGAAGTACGAGGCTCTCTCTGATAAATCTACGAGGTCCCAAGAAGATGGATCCGGCGGTGACAGATCTAGAGAACGCAGTCAAGGGCCCGGACCAAGCCACACAAAAAAACGCAGTTATCTTGACATTCCGGAAGATCGTGATAGGCCTTCTTTTTCTAAAGCTTTGGCATCCACTCCTCAGCGGGGACCATCTGGTGGTGCTACTGGTGGAATGCAGGATCAATTTAGGTCCGCCCAAGGTGATTATTATGTAAGTATAATTTTCTGTCTCATTATTAGGTATTATTTAGGAAAAAAACTTTTTCAATGCTGAGGAAAATATAATGATAAAACAAGTGGGAATGCTGCATTTTAATTCCTTTTAATTCACAGAGTTACTTATCTAGCAAATACTATATTAGTTTAAACTCATGCATTTTAGCAAATAACAATATCCTAGTTTTATATATTACTAGCTTTATAAACCTGTCTGGCAAGGGTGTATATCTTTATAATTCGAAAAATTTTACGAAGTACACACATCCCAATTTTGCACAAACATTCTTTTATATTTCTATTTGTAATCTATATATATAATACTCTTATATGGCGCCCAAATTTATTTATATTTCTATCTCTGGAATGGCAACAATCGAAATGAAAAAAAATACTACTAATTTCAAAATGGCCGACTGAAAACAACAAAAAGTGTTTCTTCAGAAATGGCTTGAAAAAGGGAAAAATAACTATAAATGTTATTTATAAAAAACATTGAATGTATTTTTTTTGAGAAAAGCACTACGAAATAACACAAGGATTGACAATTTCGGGAATGGCTGCAATAAGGCCAAAAATGAGAAACAACCATAAATATTGTGTGCAGAATCAGTAAGTTTAAATTTAAACATGCATAATATTAGGGACGTTTAATGTTTGAAAAATTAAAATATAATTTCGATTGACTGAACTACCAAACACAATTGAATTGTTAATAAAATAGGAAAAATTCAAATTGGTTTTAAATATAGTTTCTAAGCGTTGACGGCTACTACGGTTTCCAATTTATTTACAAATGGATCTTAGTCAAGCAGCGAAATATTTTCTCAATAATAACCATTAATTTATAAGCATTAATTTGTAATTACTTTATTTTAAAAGGCTACTAAAGGCGGTTAACCTACAACTCCGTGTCCGGATTTGGCGCCAGTCGAAAAATGTCGCCAAGTCAAAATGACAACAAACCGTGCGTTTGCCAAGTCTGTGAAATGACAACAAATAATTACTTAAAATGCTGCTCAAAACTGAAAATGTCTGCTGAGAGAACATGAAAGATTTCCTTATTAAAAATTATCGTGGCATTTGCGATCGTAGATTGTAGCGATATTTTAAAATAAGAAAATCAGAACTCAACAGTTTGCTGCAAGTTCAAAAACAATGTGCACAAAAAATAATTTAAGAAATGAGTTATTTTAATGATTAATAGTATTTTAAATATATTAATACGATTTAAGAATTCTTAATGATGAAAGAAATGGACAGGATCAACTTATAAACAAAGTAGCAAAATAAATTCTCTAATGCAAACAGGATACATAGAAAAAAAACTGAACTATTTGATAGTTATTCGCTTAAAATACAATCTTTGGCGATTTTTTGTAGCCAATGGCTACCATAATACGAATTTGGCGAAAAAATAGCCGGACATGTTCCTTAAGATTAACCCTTAAGGCTAGACTAAAATATTTTAATGAACGGTGAGCGAGCGAAGCGATCCAAAGGGAACTGCGCAAGCAGTTCCCGGGGTTTGGCGAGCGATAGCGATAAGGGGGCGTGCCCCCTAGTTTATTTATAATATCCTATACAATGGTATTTATTTTTTTCATATGACTTCTTGTCAACTCTTAATACGTTCTTATGCTTTCTATTTTAGGAAATGTGGTATCACGATAACATAGAAACAGTGAAAAACTATGACTTACTTAACCATGAAGTTCTCAGCATACTCTCACAATACATTCCAGGCATCAATGCAGAAGAAATAGTATCTTCAGAAGTCCTAGTAAGGATGTTGAGAGACTACATTAAAGAGCTTCACGAAAAAAAAAGAAAGGTGAGTGAATCAAAGTCCACAGAACTTCAGCCACTGATTAAAACGCTTTAACATAACAAATAAGCGCTTTGTTATTTAGAACCACAAACAAATGGCAAGGTCCATGAGATTATCCCTTTCAGCGCAACTGTAGTAGACATCATCATTGGACAAGCATATTTTTAGTCCAGAAAGAACGAGACTCGTATACACGAAGTGTATTTCTGAAGCTTACCAGAAAATAGTCTGTTATCAAAATTTACTTTAAAGAAAATAATTATTCAAATTCTTTAGTTCCTCCTGCCCGATCCTTTTGTTGGACGGCAGGTTTAAAGAAGTCGATATAACAGAATTTCCATCAACATTTCCCCTAAATGTTTATAATAATAATAATCTTTATCATTACGAAACAAAAAATGACAAAGAAACAAAATATAAAAAAAAATTATGGCACGCCAAGGGGGAAAAAATCCCATACAGGCTAACAAGAAAATATTTGGTTAAAAATGAACAAAAAACAAACACAAATAAGATCGAACATAGTGTGGCAATCGGCTGGCATACAGATATAATTAAACATGCTTCAAGTTAGAGTGAAAAATAAAGATCCAAGTCGTCGATATTTATAAAAAATTCATAAAGTTGTTTTTTAAAGGCATAATAATTATTTGTATTTGTTAGTTGAATAGGCAGTTTATTGTATAATTTAGGATAAATTATATAATAAAATAGGTTTAGGATTAAAAAAATCTACTGTTCCCATGAAATCCACTAGTCCTAATGCCAAGCAATATGAACTGTTTATTTTTTTAAACTCCCACTATGCTCTTGTTTAAAATCTTTTTTTTTGCCTACTTAATTTTAAACAAATTCTCAAAAAACTGTTATTATTAATAATTTGGTTTTGTTTAGGTAACTCGGGAAATTGAAAATATACAAGAACAAATAGATGCACCCGGCAGATCTGGTTTTTCATCTGGAAACCAACGTCCTAATCTTAATGAAACCTATGACATATTGCCAGGAGGACGCAGAACACCGTCTCGCAGATCACATTTGAGCCAAGAAGAGAATCCTTCAAGAGCTGAGCCATTTAGACCAGTACAAGACCTAAACAGAAGATGGGGACCAGAAAATTTCGATCGACGCCCAGAAGCTAGTGGTGGTTTAGAACAATCGCACAGGCAATCCCCTCATCGACATAGCCAATCACATTCAAGCCAAATGCAATCTCCAAGGGAACAACCAGAAAGACCATTACAAGACCTGAATCGAAGATGGGGTCCAAATGATTTCATGCAACAACTACAACCACCAGTGCAAGATTTCAATAGAAGGTGGAACTTGGAAGATCAATTTGCAAGAATGCAAGCAGAAAATGAGCCTCAAAACCCATCATTTAGAGGACCATCTCAGCAAGAATACAATGCCGATCCAGAAGAAGCATGGGATGCAGGTTGTTATTAAACAATACATGCAACCTAATGAAAAATTAACATGTATCCAAATGAAATTACATTTTGATTAAAACCCTTCTAAATCACAATACTTTTAAGTATTTAATTTCACTTAACACAACCATATATTAATTACCCTAGATGCACAACATAGTAAGCATCTAGGGTAAATATATGGTATACTTTTTTGAAGCAGTAATGAAATTATCTTGACATCACAACATAGATTTTCCAAAGCTAAGATTTAAATTTATGTACTGTATGAATGACCACAATTTGTCCATCAACTTCAAAGAGGTCATGATACCATAGAGATAGTAAATCTGTATGCTCTCACATTTTTTCTAGAGGATACACGAGGTAAAAATCTGTTTCCTTTCTCCCGTCATGTTGAGGTTGGCTCTGGGAATTGCATAGAAAAAAAACAGTTATAAAATTGCGCTATTATATCAGAGTTTATGGATAATAGCTTTCTGAAATTTTTAGATGTTGAAAAAATTTTGTGATGCCTAAACCAGGATAATTTTTTATATAATTCTACTTCTATTCAGCGGAAAACAATTTAATATCAAACTTATTTTTTAATAAACACTTATAAATGGCGTGCAATTCAATTCTATCATTTTTTTAAAAAGTGTATTTGAAAAGATTAATTATTGAATAATTAAATTTGTATTAATTGAAGAGCTGAGTGGAAGAAACGTGCTAAGTGACATTTTTGAAAAATTGAGATTTTTGTGTCAATGATCATGTTATTACCTGGTTTAAACATAACAGCTTTCAATTTTTTGAAAACATTCGATTTCGTATATTTTTCGCATACGAGTTGGTAGGTGCACGCGTTTTTCGTCACTTTTTCAATGGAAGAACGTGCTAAGGAGCCTTGGCATTTTTCTTCCACCGAAATCGCCCGATTCCTGAACGATCGTTTAGTGGAAGAACGTGCTAAGTGACACGTTTTGCGGAAAATTTTCAGACTTTCGCTTGCATTAATAGCAAAACAAATGGTTCTTTTGTGGTTTTAATCAAAAAGAATTCAACAAAATGTAATTTATATTTCCTAATTAACTTTAATTATTAAATATAATCAATGAAATAAAATTTATAATGCGTAAAACTGGGTTTTACGCATTATAAAATTTAGCCAAATAGGAAAAAAATGCATTTTGATTTTAAATTTAAACGGAGTTAAAGGTTTAAACATTTTATAAAATATCATCTACTTTGAATGTCGTCTGATTTTTATTGTAATAAACAAAACATAGATAATTTAGCAGCGAAACAGATGGTATAATTAAAACAAAGTTGCACCTGCTCTAGGGATATCGCAGTTGGCGTTAAAACAACATTGCCCCCAAACATTCAAAGCACTGGTTTTTTTAAAAAAAATGAATTATGGGTACAAAAAACGTTTTAAAGCCATTTTACGTTTGATCTCAAAGCTATCGAACGCATTTTGTGCAATGTCCTAAACTCCTAAAATTATTAAAATGGAATTAAGAAGCAAGCGGAAAGCTGAATTTTTGCTTGAAAGTGTGAATTGCAGCTTATACGGTAAGTACAAAATTTAATCAAGAGTTTGCTTTATGTAAACTAAAATATTTTGATAATAATTGATGTTAAAATAAAGTAACAAAGTATAAAACGTTATAAGTTCTTAATATTTATTAAAATATATCGATGACTTTAAAAAAGTACTATACATCACGATTGTAAAAATAATTGTTTAAACGATCATGTTCTACTGTTGTAGAAATGCTGTAAATTAAAGTAGCTTTCTTAAAATTGATTTAAACCCTTAATTGAAAAGGAGAAAGGAAAACGTAAATAACCTTAGGATCTATATCTTGCCATACAACTTATTTTTACTTTTTTTTAATATCATAGTTTTGTTTTTAAATTTCAATTATTCTTATATAAATACTATTTAAACATTTATTTTGCGAAAACTTACATCTTGCATTATTATTTTTTTTTAAAAATCTTTTAAATTTAATATTTATTTATTCACATGCATTTGTTTTCTTGTACTATCTTTTTGTATACTTTTTATTAAGTTGATTTGTCTTATTATTCTTCAAAGTATTTAGTTTATAATTTCAGTGATAATGGTATTTTTTTAAAAATATTTTCAATTAAAAACTTACTCATCTAACATTAAGCAAGAAGTTCTAAAATAACTTAATATACCTACTTTCTTTTAACTTAAATACTCAAAAAATCCTTATAGTAGGGACAAACGGACGAACAAAAAGCATAAGATAGGTGATTGATATCTTAAAAAAACCTAGGGATGAGTAAAAACTATGTATCAATACGCTCATTTAAAAGTTTTTATATACCTTATAAAGTATTTTCAATAACTGTCAAACCTAAAAAGTTCTATGGCAGCTACTCCTTGCATATGCACAATATTGTAGAAAACTTTATTTTGAGGTCCGACAAATACAGGGAACACGGTTATCAAATTTGAAGTCTGTATCTATTTCCGTTGTTCAGTAATACCTTTAAAACCCAAAAAAAGTTTACAGCAGCCTCTACTTGCGCATCCCAAATTTTCTCAAAACCCCCTATTAGAAGTCCAAAGGAATGGGAAAACCCTTACAAATTTTTTAAGTCCTAGCTCTTTTTTTTGAACAGTAAATTTTTTTTAGACCAGACGGATAAAAGAAAAAACCCCAATTTTTTAGAATGAGCCCCCAAAAGTGTAGAAAGCAAAATTTTTTTTGGAAATTTTGCCCCCCATCGCAATTTTTTTTTTCCCTTATATTTTATTTGATTGAAAAAAATAACTTTAAAAATTAGACGGGACAATAAGGAATTTTGGGGGGGGGGGGGGTAGAAAGTCGGACAGAAAAAAAAAACAGACTGAAAGACAGCGGGCCCAAACTATACTTTTATCATCAAATTTTTTTTTTTCTTTCGAAAAAAAAAAGAATTTTCAAAATCGGTATTTTGGGGGTGGGAAATTTTAAAAAGGGAATGGGGCCCCAACCCAAATGGGGGGCGGACAGGAAAAAAGATTAAAAAAGTATAAAAGAGATCTGTGAAGTCCCCATCTTCCAAACAGAAAAAAAATTTGAAAATCGAAGGTTTTCAGAAATATGAAACGTTTTTTGGATCAAATTTCCTAAAAAATTCACTTAGCATTCTTCCACTAAACGACGGGAAAATCTGAAGCATTTTGGGGGGGAAGTCCAAGGCTAGTTTTTTTTCAAGGGGTTTTGGAAAGCGTTTGACAATTTCGGCTAAGCCAAAAGCCCCCCAAATTTTGAAAAACCCCAAATAAAATTATGCAAAAAAACTGTGATTTTGTGAAACAAAAAAAGTTTTCAAACTAAAACTTTGAAACTCTATCTCGTTTTTACCTTTTTTTCCCCCCCCCCCCTTTGCACGTTTCTTCCACTAACTCTTTTTAATTTTAAAAATAAAAAAAACGTAAAATTGGGATTTTTGAAAAAAAAAATGCTTTTTTTCTAAAAAATTTTTTTTTTTTCAGATAAAATTTTTTTCCCAAAAAAAAACATCCTTTTTATAAAACACAAAAAATCCCTTAAAAAATATTCAAAAATTTTACCGTGTCTATTTACTATCAGCCTCAAAAGATTTCTTTCCCCCCTCCTTTTTTTTGGTTTTCCCAGGAAACGGGGGAGATCGCTTTTCTAAAAACCAACCGTTTAGGTTCGTTGTGGGGGTTTTAAAAAACAAACAGTTTTAAACCAATAGGGTGGGGAAAAACATGCCACGCCTTTTTTGAAAAAACCACAGGGGGATGGGGGGGGAAAAATTCAAGGCCCCCAAACAAAAGACCATTTTTTTTCCTAGAATCCAATATAAAACTTCTAAAAAGAACAAATTTTGTAAAACCTTTTTTTTTTTTTTACTCAACCCTCGACTAACCCCCACATGGTGCCACTCTGGACAAATTCCCCCCTCAGTTTTTTTTTTTGGTCACCCCTAGAACATGCGAATTGTTTTACACCTTTTGGGTTTCGGAACGGCAACCTAATCTAGGCCCCGGATAAATATTTTATTAAGTTAAAGAAGAAACTACAAAAAATTTGGAAAAGATATGGGGGGGG
>JAFNEN010003005.1:0-12519 GCA_019343175.1 Oedothorax gibbosus
AAGTTTTACACAGCACAGATTAGGCGCGAGGTGAACAGCTAAAACGAAATTACATGTTACTATGGATATTTCTGATTTATTAAAAGACTGGGAATTTGGAGAGCTTGCGCAGCAGTTTATTGGTAAGTACTAAATTTTTATTTTGAATTGATTTTTGGTAATATGTTTTTACTTTTTGGGTGACACTGTGGAGTTTGTCATTCTGAAACATTTTGCTCATTTACAGTAATATTCGTATTGGTATCGTTCGTTCGTATTCAACTTTAAGTAGCCAAAAAACGGACAGATTAACGAGTTCCATTATTGGCGATAAGAAAACAGTTGGAAATTAACTTATTTAGTGTATTTAAAAATTTATTGATGGAAACGGACATTTCGAAAATTAAAACACCATGTGATGAATTAATGCAGAATGCTGTTAAGTACTAAATTTGTGTGCTAACGTTTTTATTTTAATTGTTAGGGTAAAGTTATAACTTTTTTAATTTTGAAGACTATTTTTTTTAAATTTTGACTTGATTAAAAAAGTGTCTAGTCCAGAGGACATCATTATTTTGTACTGGTTCATTTAAGGAACAAAAAAAAAACCAAAAGTTATAAAAACTCATTTTGAGAATTTTTATGTTTAAAAACCCAATTGATTACTTTTTCTTAATCTGTACAATATTATGATACTAAAATTTTTTTTTGAGCCAAACAAACACAAGCAAGTATTTTATTTTTCAAAAAAATCATTCCTCTCAAATTAGTGTCTTTACTATTTTTTTTTTAATGAGCAATAAAACAAACTATATCAAAATACTATATACACAACCATCTCTGACATAAAATGTTCACTGAACATGTGTAGGTTTTTTCAAATTGGTTTGTTTTAGTTTGTAAACAAATAAAATGTTCCTTAAAAAAATCAAAATTTAACATGTAAATGGCAGGCACCTGTCTTAACTCTTGGTTCCTTTACAATAAGATTTCTAGAACGATTAATTGCATTATAATAAACTTTACATTAAGTTATTACATAAGATAGTTAGTTAAATATTAATGTCTATACTGGTACTAAAATGTACTCAATTATACATTTTTTTCTCAAATAATTTTTCAGCCGTTGCCTATAAGCTAACATAAATTAACAGTATATTAGTCCAATATTGGTATAGTTAACTATTAAGTTGAAAATATTTATCAATATTACAACAGTTCTCTGTATACAAAATATTTTCTTACATATTTAGAAAATGGCATCAATATGGAAGTTCTGAAAATATGCAGATTCGAAGATATATCAAGTCTCCTTTCCCCATTAAGTTTAGGATCTAAAATTTTATTTAAGCGAAAACTAGAAGAATTTCAGAAAGGATCTGTTTAGGTGGAAATTATTTCGAAGGTTAGTTATATGTAATACATTAACTTATTGTGGTAAAAATGAATTACATTTAGCATAATAATTAGGGATGCACCGAATATTCGGTTACTATTTGGGTTATTAATTGTATAATAATATCGGTTATTAATTTTTATAATAATATTGTAAGCCATGGTTTTATTTTTTCTGATTTTCATTCTACACCGGATTCACCTACTTCTGTTTTTGTTTTCATACTTCCGTTTTCATGTTGTGAGTTTACCAATTTACACTTTCTAAAAGGCTTGTTTTAATAACATACGAGTACTACTTTATTCGGTGTTGCTTCTATTAAAAATTTTATAGCTATATTGTATTAAAATTATTGTGTGATTGTGTACTTATATATACGTAGGCATAGAGCTACCAAATTTAAGACAATACATTAAAAATTGAAGATTAATTGAATTGTTTTTAATTCAAGTGATTTTTTCCCCGACAGAAACTGCTGATGAATCAGTTACAGATAAGTTAGATTGGCTTTCCAAATCGGGTGCTTCCTACGAAAAAGCTTATTTGTACTGGAAGGAAACTGTAAGAAGTTAGAAACAAGCAATTTCAAGGACATAATCTAGAAATCTATCAGTATTTCGACAAATACCCCCTTCTAAAAAAGAACACTGGTTCCGAATTGGTAAGATTTTCAAGTACACTTAAAATTATAGGCATTAAAGGTTTAATGGACTAAAAGTTATTATTTTTTGAATTTTTAAGTTCATAAAATTTTATTTATTTTTAAAAAAATTCTATTTAAGCTTCCTATACACTTAAAATAGATCAAATATTTTAAAGGTTTTTATTTTGTTACTTTTGGTTTTGATATAACATACATATCTATAATTATAATTAAACGTGACGAAAAAAATAAATAATTCTAAATAGAAAAACCAAATAGGTACACTATTTCATTTAGGCATAAGCATTTCACATAAGCTTTGGATAGGAGATTCAGACATGGTCTTGAGTAGAGGTAGACCCAATATTCTGTTAATATTCTACCTATTCTGCTTGTTTAGCCGAATATTCGGTCTGGTCAAATAGCGAAATTTTAAAGTTATCCCATACTTTTTTAACAAATAATCGGAACATTTTAAATAACGTATGGTATTGATTGATTTTGTAAATATATAATATTTTTGTAAGCCACATTGACTAATTTTTGCTAGTTTTCATTTGACATGTGTGAAAGATCCACTCATCTTTACTTTCTGTTTATGGTTTTATGAATGAAACTTAAAGGCCGTTTTTTTAATTATTTTATTCTAAAATTAATTTATTTTAGGTGGGCTGAATCTAACGAATATTCAGTTAAGATTTCATTCGAATGTTAAGCATTCACTATAGGGCTAAATTTAGTATTTGGTGCATCTCTCTAGTCTTAAGTATGACAATGCTTAACAGTCTTAAGTATATAACTCATTTATTTTTAGCTGCTGTTGGATTTTGAACAACTATATGCGGAGCATTCGCAGAATTTATTTAATAGTTGGCCATCTCTGAAGGAAAATATATTTCTGCTTGCTCGTAGTAAAGAACAAGATTCTACCTTAAGACGTCTATTTCAAGAAAATGACATCAATCTTGATGAAAGTGGTAAAAAGCCTCCTTAATTTAACAATATCAAAACCTTATTTTATCTTATAATTTTGTTAAAATAACTGTTAAACTTAATTGAACCAATTAGCTTCCTTGAACGGGAGTTCATTTTAAATATGCTGTGGTATCTAGGTGGTAATCGATTATTTTATTATTAGCATTCACGAAGCCAGTTTAAGTACAATTTTACAACAGGGAAGGGAAGAAAAAGCTCTTCTACATTTATTACATGTATTGCAAAAGTTTTGTTTATTGGTTTAGAATTTGTACAAAAAGTAAAATATTAAGAATTGCTCAAAATAATGGTTCCCGATGTCAATTGCATTTTTATATCTACTTTAGATGAAGACTTAACAACAGTATATGCCATTTTGATCATTGGAATCCTACTGTCCAACTGTAAAGCAATCAAAGGAACCAAGTCCCTGAAGTGGAAGCCAACGAAACAGGACACAATTGACGGACTTCTACTGGTGTTAAAATCTTCTGCTGACCTTCACATTTTAATTGCTGCAAAGCAAACCGAGTACTCAAAGTATGGTATACCTATGCAACCCATTCCTAGTGTTATTCTTGAGGGAGTCCCATTAAGATGCTCATCATATGTCTACATAAATGGCATATATTACACCTGTGAATCACCCATCATTGCTCTTGATTTGTGTTTTAAGACATTCCATGTGTTAAATGCTAACTACCCTTTACATGCAAAAATTTCCTGGTTTTGGGCACAAAAGATTTTCTTCTTATTTTCGGTTTAATTAAAAGTGTCATCCTGTACCACACTATTATTGCTTTTCTCTGCTGTCCATTAAAAACTTATTATTTTGATGAACATTATTATGGGTACTTTGTTTCCTTAACCTCTGAGCCACTTGTTTTTGTGAAAAGAGCTAACTTGCCACATTTATTTCCAACTGTAATAAACACAGTATCTACAGGTGAACAATATATTACTTATAGGTATGGTCTATAAGTAGCATATCATTCACCTGTATGTGTCTTAAACGTTTATATCAAAAATAAAATTTATCTTTTAATTATTAGAAATTACTCTATTTATGGAATACTCTTTATTGATTAGACAGGGTGTTCGAAAACATAATTTTGTATGAGTATTGTAATTTTTTCAGTTTTGTTATCTACACTGCTCAAAACAATTAAGGGATAATTTTGCGTATTTTTGTCGACCATTTCAGAACTAAAATTCAAGGAGAAAAAAATGGAATCATAACTTTTGAATAAATTATAGCAACAATTTTTTCAAAACTTTATTTGTTAAAAAAAGTTAATATCAATTTTTAAACATCTAAGAATGAAAGCGTGAAGAATTTAGGGTCAATTTATTTCATAAATTTTTTTGGGAGTGAATTTCACTTTACCATGTTTTTCACATTTTCATTTAATTAAAACAAACATTATTTAATTCTTCAAACAACACTATTCTTTCATATAACGATAAATAAGGGCGAAATCAACTTAGTAAGAAAAAAAATCGCATGCTGATGATTCCAAATGGAATCATTGGGGTGAAAGGGTTTAAACCATAAGTTCCCTTAATTCTTTTGAGCAGTGTATAGTATATATTTGTACTTTGTTGTACAATTGTGTTTTTTGTTCTTGTTTCACTGTCTAATAAATGGAAGTTTAGTTTAAATCTTTGCTTTCCTTTTTTTTTAAAAAATACTTCAAACAAATTCACTTTGAATTATGTATATTAATAAAAAATTATTATAAATTTAGTAATTATTTCATAAATTAGCAAATTTTAAAATGTTCAAAAAGTCTAGTTTTTGTATGTAGTTGTTTACCCAAATTGACAAACACCTCATTTTTGTGCCTCAGGTGTTTGTACACAGTTTCACAGGGTCCCAAGAAATAAAACATACAAAGCGTATAAATAAAACATAGCTGGTATATCGATGTAACTCACTGAAAAAAGTTCGAAGCTGGAGAAAAGGTTTGAAAATCAGGGTTTCACTGTACTTCCAGACATTTTGATTTTTCTCAATTGTTAAACAGTTTACTGATTGTAAAGATAAAAAATAACTGATCAGTTTTGTAGACGCACAAACCATATCTCAAATGAAAATACAACCAGTTATTCTGGTAAATTTATCAAACAACATTGTTTAATATTACCAGCTTATTTGGTAGCGATACCTTTGTGTACAGTAATAATACCAAATTACCTACCAAACAATGTGGTTTACGTAATCTCATTTGGTAATATTAACTTAGTGCACGGCAATAATACTACTGTATACGGTAATAAAACCACTTTTACGGTAATGAAACCACTACATACGGTAATAAAGCCACTACATATGGTAATAAAACCACTACATATGGTTGTAAAACCACTACATAAAGTAATAAAACCAAATGCGCTACCGAACATCATGGTAATGAAACCATATTTTTCTAGTAATTTTACCATAAAGTCATTACCAAACAGATACTGGTAGATAAACCACATTATTTGGTGTTCCATATGAGCCAGAAAATACGGTTAAATCTACCGGATTCTGGTAGTTGGACTATAATTTTTTTTTCAGTGTGGAAAAAGATTGTCACTCAGCATATCAACATAACTATTTGAGTTCATTTTCCCTTGAAGAAATACTATTTTTCTAGTTCCAGAGGCTGCGTAACCTGCCCAGACCATTACTGAGCAGCCACCACATGAACGCTTTGAAAATATTTCTTTTTCTTTGCGAAGATCATACCAAAAAGTTTTAAAACCCATCAGGCCCGTCTAGGTTAAACTTCTTTTCATCAGAAAAGACAACATCATTCCAATTGTCACCCATAGAAATGTACTTTTTAGCAAACTCCATCCTCAGTCTCTTTTGGGTTTTTGTAAGAGGGGGTCGTGACCCTGAGTGTTTTCGTTTTCCATAATTTGGATTTTTCAAAAAATTATATATTAAAGTTTTTGATCTATTCAATTTCAATGCTATTTCACGTCCAGTAAGTCCAGAATTTTTATGAGCGATTAATTTTCATTTTTCAAACACTGAAAGCTTCGAACCAAGTGGCATGGTTGAAGATAATTGTAATCAATTTTCAAACACACGCAAAATTTTATAACACCATGTAATGACGTGTACAAAGCAGAAACTTTGCTAGTTTTATGTAAATTTATGCTTTAGAATTACAGAAATGCAAATGTCCTTATAGTTTTGTCCTATTTTGCAGTATGTTAAAATTTAAAACGCATTTTAAAATTATGATTTTTATGTATATTTGCAAAAAATCTTATTTAAACTGCTTAGTTTACTTTTGGCTAACAGACATAAAATTTGCATAATTCAATCGTGAGAGGATAAAACTAAAACAATAGAGCTGGAGTCGTCTGGTCCGAAGCAAAGAACTGCATGATCTCACAGACCAACAATACCCCAAGTAATTATTAAAATATACCTTTTTTTCTGATTCCGTCCAATTATCCGAATTTCTGACTATCTCAATGGGGTTAGGTCTCCTATTGTTTCGGATAATTGGAGTAGTACTAAACTTATACTTCTTACCCAGTTTTACTAATTACACCAATCAAGTGACTTTTCTCTTTGACTGGTATTTGAAACAAACGGTTCAATTTGAACGTGTTATTTGGATCTGTAAAACTTACAGTAAGATATAAAAACTATAATATTTTTGACACAAATTGCATTCGAAATTTGCGATACCATTTAAAATAATTTATTAACGCTGAATGACGACCTCAACATGACTATTTTGTTCAATCGGTATTTTTCAAATAACAAACTGTTTTTAATAGAGATTATAGAGTAAAGATTACAAAGTTTTTATATTTTCACCTTTGTACATTTTCACTCACAAATCCATGTTTAACATACCTTTTAAATTTGACTAGTGCCACTTTACTAGTAATGTAGGTTTAAATGTAAACTCAAAAATGAAATTTTGTTGTTTTTTCAAATGCAAAAATAATAGCTAACTTACACCATAAAGCAATCTGTGAAACAATATGGGGATGAAGAATTAATCTATTCAAATATAACTTATTTGATAAACTTTTAAAGAAGTCTTTTTAACAATGCTTGGGTCACTTCCAAGCATTTTTTTTTATCGAAATATATATAAAAGAAGCTTTACTTAAATTATTTTTTTTAAGATAAGTAGATAAGTGGAATATGATAGATATGTTTACTTTATTTTTTAAAAAAAGTTATTAATATGAAGTTATAAGCTTAACTATATACAAAGTTCATTAAAGTGAAGATAAGTTTGCTTTTGAAAAACCAATGTCTTGCTATTATTTGATTCGCGTGCGAAAAAATATGACTCGACAAATTCTTCAAATAATTTGCAAAGAATACTTCAAAAATAATTTAAATTTGAACACACTTTTTAAACAAAAATACATTATGAAAATAGAATTAGTAAATAAAGATTTGGCTTGTTTCACATGTGACGTATTTCTTTGCAGCTTTCATTCCTGAATTTCCTTCGATCAGTGTTCCGTAGGTTCTTTTTTCCCACGCGAATTTGATTCACCGATCGAGTCTCGAGGGAAAAAAAATCATTAGTTCATTCAAAAATTCATTCTAATTTTATAATTCCCAACTCAACTTTTACAATGCACAATTGCACATGCAACTAAATCATAATTTAATGTAAAGCAACCCAAAATTAAGTACCATTGTTCTTTTTGCGTTGAATTATTTTACATGTTGATAAATTATGTGGTGAACTATTTCATGAACATATTCCAATGTGAAAGGAATTATAATTTTAATTCTTTAGGACAAATATTTAATTCAATATATTTTATATCATTTTGTTAAAACGATCGCAAAATGTTTACAAACAAAACTTTGTAAACATATTAGCATATCTCATAGTTTTAATTTGAACCTTGTAATGTTACTTTAAGGTTACGCTACCTTCTTAATAACGCTAAATTACTTACACTTAAATGCAAATGGTCGTTTTTTTTCTAATTAGTAGCAACACTGGCTCATTATTTGTGTGTTACACATAAATCAAGTTGAATGTTATATTATAGGATTTTGTGCTGTGGGTGATTGCTTCAGTTAAATTTTTAATTTTAAAAACACCTTTAAGAGTTTATTTTTAATTTGGAAAAATAAAAAGTTTATAAAAAATATGAAAAATGATGCAAATGTTTAATTATCTACAAAAATTCGTTAAAGTTTTTTTTTTCAGGAAACTGTTTCGACAGAAAAAATAAAATAAAATTGCATCGTCTTAATGGCCAGAGTTGAGCTTCTCTATCTGTAAAAACTTTCAACAAAATGAAGATTACATCCAATAAGCTAAATTAGTTCCACATTAAATACCCTTAGAAGGAAGTAAAAAACTTGGGTGAGTTTAATGAAAAAAAAACCTATATTTTTCCATAAGAAATTCATTGATTCTTATATTTTCTTAGATATATTAATCATTTATTTCCCGAAAAAAAATGGATGAAGTTTTCGGAACTATAGTGGGAGATATTTTTTACGTTTAGGGGTTATGATGTTGCTGATTTTTATTTTGGATCATTAGGAAGGAATTGGGTTTTTTTTATGTAACAAATTGTGAAAACTATCAAAAATGACCTGAATCTTTTTCTCACTTATTTTCTTTTTTTATGGGTAAAGTTCAAAATAATTTTCTTAATTTGAAAAAAAAACATGAGTCGAAAAAAGTGAAAAATTAAACAAATGGTGATTTAAAAGGGGGGGGGGGGGGGGGGGGACGTGGTTTTTCGCGGCAAAATGCAATGGTGACGTAACAGCCGGCCACCTTGGGTTTTGTTCAAATTTAGATAATAAGCGCCGGATGTTTTTTTTTGGGGTATTAGAGCTTTTTCACGTAGTTGGAAGTCAAGGTAACTGAAAAAAATAACTGAAATTAAGGGGGAAAAAAGTACCGGAGCAGAGTTGCCGGGACTTCCCGTTTCGAAGTATTTTCCCGGTTTATTTACAGAAGTTCCGTTTCTTATTTCTCCTGTTAAATTTTCCATTTTGCATTTTTCCGTGTTTCTACTTAAGTTCCGTTTTTTTTCTCCGTTTTAAAATTTTCCATTTTCCCGTTCAGTTAATAAGGTAAGATAATCGTTTCCGGCGCCTATTTCGCCTCCTTTAGGAGCTTTAACACAACCAATAACGCCTGTAATTTAGAACCTGGTCAAGGTCACAGGTGACACCTGAGCGGGCACCCAACGGAACCGAGCGAATCGTAGCTAACGCCGTGGGACTTGGACTCCAAGAATTAACGAGCATACTTCCCAGTGTTCCGGACCCATCCGTGAATTGAGGATTTTTTACTTTTCCAGCCAGTCAAATTTATAGGAGACTGGCAGTAGGTGGGAATCGAACCCCCCCACTCCGGAGAATTGAATCTGTAGGCTGATGCCTTAACCACCGGCCACGGACGGGCCTGGTAATACAGGTATTTGATGTTCGGTTTCGATGTGTTATTCTTAGTGATTATGCCAATTCTCGAAGGGGGTAATAAAAGTTGGCAGCTTAAAACAGGAAAATCCTTTTTTCGTCTCTTTGCTCGGTGGTTTTGGGACTTTTCCGTTTTTAGGAGGAAAAAAAACGTTTTCAGAAGGAAAAAACCGTTTTCAAGTCGTTACGGGAATGTTTTTTAAAACAGTAATTTTTTTTCCTGAAATTTCAGGTTTTTTTTAACAGGGTAGGCATGACCTTTTCCTGTTGCCCAAATACATTTTCTATTTACAACCGTTCTTCTTAAAGTTACTAATCAGTTTATTTAAATGTTGTAAAAGTTTTAAACTTTTGCACATTTTTTTAAATAATTATAGAATAAATAAGTAAACTATTATTTTTGTTTTATATGCAAACTTGTGAAAAAATTCTTAGTTCATAACCGAATGTATATTTTTTATATAAGAAAATAAATTAGTACTATGCGAGGCAAAAAGACTAATTTAGCGAAAGACGTAATTCAGTGTAAAATTTAGAATCGTGATGAGAATTACAAAACACCCTAAACTATTAAATAAAAATTTGAAATGCTATAATTGAAACATAATTGTTGATTTGCATAACAATTTTTTCTAAAAAAAAACTGTATGATGCAAAAAATTTAACACAAATACATATTTGCAAATTTTAAAGTAGATAAGGCTAATTTCGCAATTTTGAATGTTTGAATTTTTTATATTTATAAATTGAAAAAAAACATGATATTAGGAAACTAAACAGATTTAATAACAGTAATTGGTTCAATTTTACACCAAAAGACAAGTAGCCACTTTAAATTTTTATTAAATCTTTTGCTACAAATGTTCAATTTAACATCTCTAAATACGAACCGAATGCCTCCAGTCCATCACCTTAAAATTTGCCGCGAGTTTGTGGATTTAGAGAAGCATTGACCGATTTTCTTGAAAAATGTCAGTCTTTCCCGATTTTAATCACAAAATAGCTACATATTTTTTTTTTTTTATTCTTTAATACAATGCGGCGGAGTCCCTCTTCAAAAACGCCAAAAAGTCGGTCATTTCAACGTAAATTTACTCCACCACCATTACAAAGTTCCCCTTTATGAAGTTTGAAATTTCTTGAGAAAAAAAACCGGTTTCTTTGAAACGGTTACAATTTAACCGGTTCATTTGCATTTAAACAAGTTCACTTTAACCGAATATTGAAAAATAAGCTTTTGAAAACACCGTTTTTTTTCCTCCAAAAACGAGCGGAAATTTTATAATGGTGTGGAGGGAATTACGTTTTATGAACAGACTTTTTTTTTTAAAAGGTACTATCTTGCATTTACTAAAGTGCGAATAATATGTCGCTATTTTGGTTTTTTATAGGAAAGACTGCACTTTTCACAAGAAAATTGGTCATAATGTTCTAAATCTACGAATTCGTGGTAAAACTTTTAAGGTGATGGGCTGGTAGGATCGGTTGTATTTTGATATGAAATTGTACAAATTGAAGAAAATTATTTGACTAAAATTTAAAGTGGTTATTGTCTGTTTTGGGTTAAAATTGAACCAATTTGTTATTAAATCGCACTTTAAAAAAAAACCCCGAAATTTCAGGAAAAAATTAGATTTTAACGGAACTTTCCCTAAAGACTGAAAACGGTTTTTTTTTTTCTTTTGAAAAGGGTTTTTTCCTTCTAAAAAAAGGAAAATGTCCGTAAAAACCCCGAGCGAAGAGATAAAACGGGAATTTTCCCGTTTTTTTGAGCTGCATACTTTTATTTAAAACCCTTTTCGTAGAATTAGCGATAAGCACAAGAAAACACATCGAAACTCGAACATCAAATCTGATTACCAAGGCCCGTCAGTGGCCGGTGGTTGGGCATCAGCCAGGATTCAACCGTTTCAAGAGTCGGGGGGTTCGAACCCACCTACTGCCATCATCCTACAAGGATAGGGCTGGAAACAGAAAAATCCTCAATTCCGGATGGCCCGAGTACATGAAACGACGTGCTCGTTAATCTGGGAGTCCAAAAGTTGTGACTGACCAGGGTTCTAAATTACGAGTAACGAGTAAAATTTTAATAACGGAAAAATAAAAGAAACGGAACTAAGTAGAAACACGGGAAAAGCAAAATGGAAAATTTTAACAACGGAGAAATAGAAACGGAACTTCTGAATACACGGGAAAATACTTAACGAAATGGGAAAGTCCCGGCAACGCTGCCGGTACTTTTCCCGTTAGTTTCGTAATTTTTTTTTACAGGGTTTTATTCACTGGATATGTGTTTTTTAATTATACATAAAAAAAACAATTCATCAATAAAAATGGAAATTAGGCCATTATTACTTTAAATTAGCAAATCTCGATTTGTGTCAAACTTTTGATCATACAAATTTTTATTTTAGAAAAAAAAAAATGTTATAGCAAATCAAACAATTATGTTTCAATTAAAGCATTTCAAAATATCATATAATAATTCTTTATACGGTGCCCAAATTTCGTATATTTCTATTTTGGAATGGCAACAATCGAAAGAAACAAAAATACCTAATTTTAAAAGGACGAGAAAACAACAAAAAAAGGTTTTCTTCAGGAATGGCTTGAAAAAGGGGGAAAAAAATAAAATTATGCACAAAACATAGTTCGAACGGCAGAAAAAAATTGAATGTATTTTTCTGAGAAAAGCATACGAAATAACAAAGGATTGCAATTTCAGGAATAGCTGTAAAAATCCAAAAAGAAAAATAACCATAAATATTATGTGCAAAACGTTGTTCGATATGGCAGAAAACAGAAAATACTTTTTTTTTTTTTTCTAAAAACACTACGAAATAGTAGATTGCAAGGATTGAAATTTACAAGAGCGGCGAAGCGTTGTCATATTTTTACAACTTCGCCCCAAAATGCGATAGGGCCATGCGTCTAAAATTGTCACCAAGGTTGCCATAAAATTGATTTTTCGGGGTTACCAGAATTTGGCAAAAAAATTGCCAGAATGCTTCGGTTAAAAAAGAATCGGCCGTATTGGTGACCATAAAAAACTCTCGCCAAGTGAAATGACAACAAACTCAGCAATTGCCCAGA
>JAFNEN010003006.1:0-14758 GCA_019343175.1 Oedothorax gibbosus
TTTCTTACCAAGGGAACGGATTCTCCGCGTACTGTGGACACGCGGGCGGCATGACCAAGGCGTCATATGTCCCCTCCCATGGCTCGGGCTGCTTGTTGGGCTTGAACCTGAGCTCGCCCACAGGGGGCTTGGCGGGTGCCGTGCTCAGAGCGGACACTTAGATTTTGCGGACACTCATTTTGGTGCATTTTGGTGCTCTGAGCGGACACTATTTTGAAATAGCTGTGTCGGAAGGAGACTTAGCACTTCTAACGCATAAGACTTATTAGTCACGTTTAATGGGAATGATGTTTAATGGGAATGGATCAACGTGACTTAATGGGAATGCTGTGGAACTCATACGTAAATGTCAGACCAAATGCGGCCATTGCTTTAAAAGTTGTCAAATAAAGAAATTTGGAACAAAAACTATTTATATGTATTTGCAGGAGAGACCAACATTATTTATGCATTCAGTAATTCAAATGACTTGTGACCAAACATGGCCACCCGAAACTATCAGAATGGGTGAGAAAAGGCATGGCTGTAAACAATTCAGAGTGAAAACCCTTTGGTGACAAATTACTTTTCTACGACTGTCCGCTTAGAGCACGTCCGCTCTAAGTACTGTCCGCTCTGAGCACGGAACCGCTTGGCGTACGGGATCCCCAGGAAAGAGTAGAAAAGACGACTTGAGTTATTGTGGTTGTCACCTGCCAGTGTCAGGGACTGACCCCGGACTTTGCCGACCGCAGTATCGATTGCGACGTTTCCCAGATTGACCAACTCTGCGGTGGACTGAAGCACACACAGAAATGCGAAGATAGTTTGAAACAAAACGAGAGCCTTGACCAAAGGAGTCATTTCGGAGAAATCTTAAAAGATCAATTGAAACAAATCGGTTAAATATATTATGATTTAGCTGTACATCGCACACGTACCATGCAATCTCGAAATACATCCATGCTAGATAGCGCTGATTTACTACTACTGCATTATCACCAATCGTCTAGATTACAACAAATATTTTAGTATATAAGCCGAAGCAACTTGTCTTCACCACGAGGTACATTTTGGTGAACACAGGCTGTATAACACCTTCGGCAAAACTACGATTATAATTAATTAACGAAGTCAAACTTGGTGTGCGGTATACCAATACTTCCTGGAACTAAGCATGCCTACGCAAGGGTTGCCACATTTTCTTATTTTGAGGAATAGGTAGGCACAAATTGATGCCTAACCCCAATTATACACCGAATTGGACTAAAGAAACGGATTTTTTGCTTCATCGGGCAAAATTTAGACTGTAGTTTTCCCTACTTAACACTCCCAAATTAATATTAAGACACAAACATTCATTTACTTTCAGAATGATTTAACTGTATGGATATTTGTTTTAGGTGATAGTTCTATCGTACGTTTATATACATGTGATATATCGTACAAATCTTTATAAAGTTATAATATTAACCACACAAATCTCTATAATATTCTAATATTCCGTTCTTTCTTAAATAACTCTCAGTTAATGTCTTGCCGAACCGTCGAACAGTTCCCACGTTTCAATAGGCGTCAATACATTCTTTCCCACAGAGCTTGCAGACGCAGCAGAATTTGTTTTGACTTCTGATCCACTCTTCTCATGACCATTAAAAATAGTCACTTTTTAATTAGACTTCAAGATGTAAGGTTGTGTGTCTTTTTGGCGGTTCGAGCTTCGGCTCCGGACTCCGTCCCGTTAAATACATTAAAAGATTTCTTTATAATAAAAGATCTTGGACGTCCAAACTATCTTCATTTCTGTAGTTAACTAAATAATAAGTTTGCTCTACTGTGAAGTAGATGTTATTCTACTTCATACATCTGTTAAAAGAACAAAATTGTCTTGCCCATTGTTCTGTTGCTTTTATATTCACAGATACTTTTTGTGGACAGGCAAACAAAAGGGAGACAAATTGGTGACTGATGTCATACCTTTAAAAAAAGAGATTGTAAGTTTGGTTTGTTTGAAAAAAAATTCGAAACAAACTTCAGACAGACTGGTAGACAAGCGTTCATCCAGACATGTATGCGTATAGACAAAAAGTTAAAACTATGTAGGTAGTTTAAGCGGTATAGGCCTAGTTGTCAACTTTAAAAAAAAAACTTTTTTTTAAAAGTTTTACATCTATTAAAGTTGATGTTCGGTTTAGTGGGCATCAACTTTATAATTTTTTGATTATTTAAATTAACTATAATAAAGCTTAAAAGTTTTACTTTTAGCGATTTTTTTAGTGTTAATTTTAATTATGTTAAGAGGTACTGTCAGTCTCATAGAGCTAATGTATTAGTTTTGCAATCACACCTTCCGCAGAAGTATTGCTTTGTCATGTTAGTTCTTTTTCTTCAAGTATGGGAATCACAATAACCTCGAAATGACACAAATTTGAAACAAAAATGTTATATAGTTATTTAATTATATATTTTTTAAAGTTTTTAAGTGCCAAAAACATACAGCAGATGGCGACACTATTTTAAAACTTTATCAATTAATAATTAAGTAACTGGATGTTATATTTTTTCAATTTTGTTTTAAATTGATGTTATGATGATTCCCATACCTGGTGAAAATGGGATAACATGGCAAACCAATTCTTTCCCAAAAATTGTGATTTCAAAACTAATGCATTAGCTCTATGGGACTGACAGTCCCTCTTAAAAGGATTTAATATTTCCAGAAAGATATCGGCTGTATGAACTTTTAGAAGTGCCACTCTTCAGGCCTACTGCTCGGTATATCTGACACATTATTTCTTATAATGCAAATAAATAAAAATTGAAACTAAAAATTCCCTCTCGAATAATTATTTAGGATTTTAGTATTAGCTTCCACACTACGTTTTTAATGTAAAAGTGGAAAGTATTATAATCGTGCAGTCCATCTGTCTGTCTCTCCGTCTGTCACCCACTTTCATAGTCCAAACTACAAATGCTACGGACAAGTGTGATACGTCAAAAAATTCAGCGCATCGAAATTAGAATTTCAGAAAAGAATTCGAATTCGAAGTACTTCAATTATTTAAAAAAAACTGCAAAATTTAATGCTCATTTAACAAGCATAGGAAGCCATTTTTTTTTAGAATTAAATCACCATTGCCATTCGCAACAATCGTTCGAGAAACTTTAATTCTTTTAGACAATAAATTAAAATAAACTTATTTTTGCGACATCGATCAGTTTGAAACGACGTCAAATATATTTCACTACGAGATTCTTTGTATGTTGATATGAAATATTTTCATTCTATTTAAAAGCGAGGAATATTACATATTTATTCTTTGAAATATAAATTAATTTTTGCAAACGATAAGTAATAATTACTGAATTTTCGAAATAAAATAAACGAAACTTGTCAAATTTGAAATTTATCATGTAAATGTTTAATATAGAATTAATGCTGTGTTTGGCACCTTTTTACCTGTTAAACACAACTGTTGTGTGGCAGCGGGTTAAGTGACAGATTCTGTTACAAACCTACTTGTATATTCTTATAAAAGGTTTTACCTCTACTAAAATAACAAGAAGTTCATAAAGAACTAAAATAGCCTACTTTTCTGTTACTTAAATACTTACTGAAGTTCTAATCGGGAAAAAAAACTATGTTCCAAAAGTAAATATCATCAACAGCCGTTTCTACACTAGATTTATACACATTAGAAAAAAAAATCGAAACACAGCACCCAGCTATAATTTAAACTTCTAAAAGCCAAAATCAACTATTTTCCTTAATATTCTTTCGCAAATTAATTAAATATTATTTATCATCTGCTCGTGATTTATTTGTAGTTCGAAGAATAATTAAATATTTATTAATAACAAAAGTAATGAAACTACTCCGAACTGCATTAAAAAATAAGAAATGTAAATTAAAACTAAGCATAATTGCATGCAAAAGTATGCCTTGCCGCTTTCTTGGTAGATAATTAATGAATAATCAAAGAATCGAATTGTGCTACACTTTATGACGTCTTTCCAAACTGATTCATGAAAATATTATTTTGCTTCAAATATGTTTAAATAAATAAAGTTTCTCATGCCATTGTTGATTTGGCAACAGTGATTTAAATGACTCAAAATTGAATTTCAATGTTAATTCAATGGGAAATTCGCCGAAAGATAGTAGATTTATATCCGTCCAGACGTACAGAGAGACGGACAAAAAGTATGAAAGTTGGGTATCTGAGGTCATAGCTTTCTAACAAAAAAAGAATTTTTAAGATCCGAGGGATAGAACCGATTTTGGAAGAGGGATACGGACAGACGGACAGACAGACAGACGGAAAGACAGACAGACATACGAACAGACAGACAGATGGACATCAACCGCATTTCAATACCTACAGTGATTTAAATGACTCAAAATTGAATTTCAATGCTAATTCAATGGGAAATTCGCCGACAGATAGTAGATTTATGTCCGTCCGGACGTATAGACAGACGGACAAAAAGTATGAAAGTTGGGTATCTGAGGTCATAGCTTTCTAACAAAAAAAGAATTTTTAAGATCCGATGATTAGAACCGATTTTGGAAGGGGGGTACAGACAGACAAACGGACAGATAGGCGGACAGACAGACGGACAGACATACGAACAGACAGACATACGAACAGACAGACAGATGGACAGACAGACAGTTGGACATCAACCGCATTTCAATACCTACAGTGATTTAAATGACTCAAAATAGAATTTCAATGCTAATTCAATGGGAAATTCGCCGACAGATAGTAGATTTATGTCCGTCCGGACGTATAGACAGACGGACAAAAAGTATGAAAGTTGGGTATCTGAGGTCATAGCTTTCTAACAAAAAAAGAATTTTTAAGATCCGATGATTAGAACAGATTTTGGAAGGGGGGTACAGACAGACAGACAAACGGACAGACAGGCGGACAGACAGACGGACAGACATACGAACAGACAGACATACGAACAGACAGACAGATGGACAGACAGACAGTTGGACATCAACCGCATTTCAATACCTACAGTGATTTAAATGACTCAAAATTGAATTTCAATGCTAATTCAATGGGAAATTCGCCGACAGATAGTAGATTTATGTCCGTCCGGACGTACAGACAGACGGACAAAAAGTATGAAAGTTGGGTATCTGAGGTTATAGCTTTCTAACAAAAAAAGAATTTTTAAGATCCGATGATTAGAACCGATTTTGGAAGGGGGGTACGGACGGACAGACGGACAGACGGACAGACAGACAGACAGACAGACGGACAGACGGACATCGACCGCATGTCAATACCTACTTTTTCATTTTTTTAATTCTTTCGAATTAAAAAAAGAAAAGTAGGCTAATAATCGGGAAAAAAAACTATGTTCCAAAAGTAAATATCATCAACAGCCGTTTCTACACTAGATTTATACACATTAGAAAAAAAAATCGAAACACAGCACCCAGCTATAATTTAAACTTCTAAAAGCCAAAATCAACTATTTTCCTTAATATTCTTTCGCAAATTAATTAAATATTATTTATCATCTGCTCGTGATTTATTTGTAGTTCGAAGAATAATTAAATATTTATTAATAACAAAAGTAATGAAACTACTCCGAACTGCATTAAAAAATAAGAAATGTAAATTAAAACTAAGCATAATTGCATGCAAAAGTATGCCTTGCCGCTTTCTTGGTAGATAATTAATGAATAATCAAAGAATCGAATTGTGCTACACTTTATGACGTCTTTCCAAACTGATTCATGAAAATATTATTTTGCTTCAAATATGTTTAAATAAATAAAGTTTCTCATGCCATTGTTGATTTGGCAACAGTGATTTAAATGACTCAAAATTGAATTTCAATGTTAATTCAATGGGAAATTCGCCGAAAGATAGTAGATTTATATCCGTCCAGACGTACAGAGAGACGGACAAAAAGTATGAAAGTTGGGTATCTGAGGTCATAGCTTTCTAACAAAAAAAGAATTTTTAAGATCCGAGGGATAGAACCGATTTTGGAAGAGGGATACGGACAGACGGACAGACAGACAGACGGAAAGACAGACAGACATACGAACAGACAGACAGATGGACATCAACCGCATTTCAATACCTACAGTGATTTAAATGACTCAAAATTGAATTTCAATGCTAATTCAATGGGAAATTCGCCGACAGATAGTAGATTTATGTCCGTCCGGACGTATAGACAGACGGACAAAAAGTATGAAAGTTGGGTATCTGAGGTCATAGCTTTCTAACAAAAAAAGAATTTTTAAGATCCGATGATTAGAACCGATTTTGGAAGGGGGGTACAGACAGACAGACAAACGGACAGATAGGCGGACAGACAGACGGACAGACATACGAACAGACAGACATACGAACAGACAGACAGATGGACAGACAGACAGTTGGACATCAACCGCATTTCAATACCTACAGTGATTTAAATGACTCAAAATTGAATTTCAATGCTAATTCAATGGGAAATTCGCCGACAGATAGTAGATTTATGTCCGTCCGGACGTATAGACAGACGGACAAAAAGTATGAAAGTTGGGTATCTGAGGTCATAGCTTTCTAACAAAAAAAGAATTTTTAAGATCCGATGATTAGAACCGATTTTGGAAGGGGGGTACAGACAGACAGGCGGACAGACAGACGGACAGACATACGAACAGACAGACAGATGGACAGACAGACAGTTGGACATCAACCGCATTTCAATACCTACAGTGATTTAAATGACTCAAAATTGAATTTCAATGCTAATTCAATGGGAAATTCGCCGACAGATAGTAGATTTATGTCCGTCCGGACGTACAGACAGACGGACAAAAAGTATGAAAGTTGGGTATCTGAGGTTATAGCTTTCTAACAAAAAAAGAATTTTTAAGATCCGATGATTTGAACCGATTTTGGAAGGGGGGTACGGACGGACAGACGGACAGACGGACAGACAGACAGACAGACAGACGGACAGACGGACATCGACCGCATGTCAATACCTACTTTTTCATTTTTTTAATTCTTTCGAATTAAAAAAAGAAAAGTAGGCTAATAATCGGGAAAAAAAAACTATGTTCCAAAAGTAAATATCATCAACAGCCGTTTCTACACTAGATTTATACACATTAGAAAAAAAAATCGAAACACAGCACCCAGCTATAATTTAAACTTCTAAAAGCCAAAATCAACTATTTTCCTTAATATTCTTTCGCAAATTAATTAAATATTATTTATCATCTGCTCGTGATTTATTTGTAGTTCGAAGAATAATTAAATATTTATTAATAACAAAAGTAATGAAACTACTCCGAACTGCATTAAAAAATAAGAAATGTAAATTAAAACTAAGCATAATTGCATGCAAAAGTATGCCTTGCCGCTTTCTTGGTAGATAATTAATGAATAATCAAAGAATCGAATTGTGCTACACTTTATGACGTCTTTCCAAACTGATTCATGAAAATATTATTTTGCTTCAAATATGTTTAAATAAATAAAGTTTCTCATGCCATTGTTGATTTGGCAACAGTGATTTAAATGACTCAAAATTGAATTTCAATGTTAATTCAATGGGAAATTCGCCGAAAGATAGTAGATTTATATCCGTCCAGACGTACAGAGAGACGGACAAAAAGTATGAAAGTTGGGTATCTGAGGTCATAGCTTTCTAACAAAAAAAGAATTTTTAAGATCCGAGGGATAGAACCGATTTTGGAAGAGGGATACGGACAGACGGACAGACAGACAGACGGAAAGACAGACAGACATACGAACAGACAGACAGATGGACATCAACCGCATTTCAATACCTACAGTGATTTAAATGACTCAAAATTGAATTTCAATGCTAATTCAATGGGAAATTCGCCGACAGATAGTAGATTTATGTCCGTCCGGACGTATAGACAGACGGACAAAAAGTATGAAAGTTGGGTATCTGAGGTCATAGCTTTCTAACAAAAAAAGAATTTTTAAGATCCGATGATTAGAACCGATTTTGGAAGGGGGTACAGACAGACAGACAAACGGACAGATAGGCGGACAGACAGACGGACAGACATACGGACAGACAGACATACGAACAGACAGACAGATGGACAGACAGACAGTTGGACATCAACCGCATTTCAATACCTACAGTGATTTAAATGACTCAAAATTGAATTTCAATGCTAATTCAATGGGAAATTCGCCGACAGATAGTAGATTTATGTCCGTCCGGACGTATAGACAGACGGACAAAAAGTATGAAAGTTGGGTATCTGAGGTCATAGCTTTCTAACAAAAAAAGAATTTTTAAGATCCGATGATTAGAACCGATTTTGGAAGGGGGGTACAGACAGACAGACAAACGGACAGACAGGCGGACAGACAGACGGACAGACATACGAACAGACAGACATACGAACAGACAGACAGATGGACAGACAGACAGTTGGACATCAACCGCATTTCAATACCTACAGTGATTTAAATGACTCAAAATTGAATTTCAATGCTAATTCAATGGGAAATTCGCCGACAGATAGTAGATTTATGTCCGTCCGGACGTACAGACAGACGGACAAAAAGTATGAAAGTTGGGTATCTGAGGTTATAGCTTTCTAACAAAAAAAGAATTTTTAAGATCCGATGATTAGAACCGATTTGGAAGGGGGTACGGACGGACAGACGGACAGACGGACAGACGACAGAAGACAGACGGACAGACGGACATCGACCGCATGTCAATACCTACTTTTTCATTTTTTTAATTCTTTCGAATTAAAAAAGAAAAAGTAGGTATTGACATGCGGTCGATGTCGTCTGTCCGTCTGTCTGTCTGTCTGTCTGTCCGTCTGTCCGTCTGTCGTCCGTACCCCCCTTCCAAAATCGGTTCTAATCATCGGATCTTAAAAATTCTTTTTTTGTTAGAAAGCTATAACCTCAGATACCCAACTTTCATACTTTTTGTCCGTCTGTCTGTACGTCGGACGGACATAAATCTACTATCTGTCGGCGAATTTCCCATTGAATTAGCATTGAAATTCAATTTTGAGTCATTTAAATCACTGTAGGTATTGAAATGCGGTTGATGTCCAACTGTCTGTCTGTCCATCTGTCTGTCTGTTCGTATGTCTGTCTGTTCGTATGTCTGTCCGTCTGTCTGTCCGCCTGTCTGTCCGTTTGTCTGTCTGTCTGTACCCCCTTCCAAAATCGGTTCTAATCATCGGATCTTAAAAATTCTTTTTTTGTTAGAAAGCTATGACCTCAGATACCCAACTTTCATACTTTTTGTCCGTCTGTCTATACGTCCGGACGGACATAAATCTACTATCTGTCGGGAATTTCCCATTGAATTAGCATTGAAATTCAATTTTGAGTCATTTAAATCACTGTAGGTATTGAAATGCGGTTGATGTCCAACTGTCTGTCTGTCCATCTGTCTGTCTGTTCGTATGTCTGTCTGTCCGTATGTCTGTCCGTCTGTCTGTCCGCCTATCTGTCCGTTTGTCTGTCTGTCTGTACCCCCCTTCCAAAATCGGTTCTAATCATCGGATCTTAAAAATTCTTTTTTTGTTAGAAAGCTATGACCTCAGATACCCAACTTTCATACTTTTTGTCCGTCTGTCTATACGTCCGGACGGACATAAATCTACTATCTGTCGGCGAATTTCCCATTGAATTAGCATTGAAATTCAATTTTGAGTCATTTAAATCACTGTAGGTATTGAAATGCGGTTGATGTCCATCTGTCTGTCTGTTCGTATGTCTGTCTGTCTTTCCGTCTGCCTGTCTGTCCGTCTGTCCGTATCCCTCTTCCAAAATCGGTTCTATCCTCGGATCTTAAAAATTCTTTTTTTGTTAGAAAGCTATGACCTCAGATACCCAACTTTCATACTTTTTGTCCGTCTCTCTGTACGTCTGGACGGATATAAATCTACTATCTTTCGGCGAATTTCCCATTGAATTAACATTGAAATTCAATTTTGAGTCATTTAAATCACTGTTGCCAAATCAACAATGGCATGAGAAACTTTATTTATTTAAACATATTGAAGCAAAATAATATTTTCATGAATCAGTTTGGAAAGACGTCATAAAGTGTAGCACAATTCGATTCTTTGATTATTCATTAATTATCTACAAGAAAGCGGCAAGGCATACTTTTGCATGCAATTATGCTTAGTTTTAATTTACATTTCTTATTTTTAATGCAGTTCGGAGTAGTTTCATTACTTTTGTTATTAATAAATATTTAATTATTCTTCGAACTACAAATAAATCACGAGCAGATGATAAATAATATTTAATTAATTTGCGAAAGAATATTAAGGAAAATAGTTGATTTTGGCTTTTAGAAGTTTAAATTATAGCTGGGTGCTGTGTTTCGATTTTTTTTTCTAATGTGTATAAATCTAGTGTAGAAACGGCTGTTGATGATATTACTTTGGAACATAGTTTTTTTTTCCCGATTATTAGCCTACTTTTCTTTTTTTAATTCGAAAGAATTAAAAAAATGAAAAAAGTAGGTATTGACATGCGGTCGATGTCCGTCTGTCCGTCTGTCTGTCTGTCTGTCTGTCCGTCTGTCCGTCTGTCCGTCCGTACCCCCTTCCAAAATCGGTTCTAATCATCGGATTCTTAAAAATTCTTTTTTGTTAGAAAGCTATAACCTCAGATACCCAACTTTATACTTTTTGTCCGTCTGTCTGTACGTCCGGACGGACATAAATCTACTATCTGTCGGCGAATTTCCCATTGAATTAGCATTGAAATTCAATTTTGAGTCATTTTTAAATCACTGTAGGTATTGAAATGCGGTGATGTCCAACTGTCTGTCTGTCCATCTGTCTGTCTGTTCGTATGTCTGTCCGTCTGTCTGTCCGCCTGTCTGTCTGTACCCCCTTCCAAAAAACGGTTCTAATCATCGGATCTTAAAAATTCTTTTTTTGTTAGAAAGCTATGACCTCAGATACCCAACTTTCATACTTTTTGTCCGTCTGTCTATACGTCCGGACGGACATAAACTACTATCTGTCGGCGAATTTCCCATTGAATTAGCATTGAAATTCAATTTTGAGTCATTTAAATCACTGTAGGTATTGAAATGCGGTTGATGTCCAACTGTCTGTCTGTCCATCTGTTTTGTCTGTTCGTATGTCTGTCTGTTTTGTATGTCTGTCCGTCTGTCTGTCCGCCTATCTGTCCGTTTGTCTGTCTGTCTGTACCCCCCTTCCAAAATCGGTTCTAATCATCGGATCTTAAAAATTCTTTTTTTGTTAGAAAGCTATGACCTCAGATACCCAAAATTTCATACTTTTTGTCCGTCTGTCTATACGTCCGGACGGACATAATCTACTATCTGTCGGCGAATTTCCCATTGAATTAGCATTGAAATTCAATTTTGAGTCATTTAAATCACTGTAGGTATTGAAATGCGGTTGATGTCCATCTGTCTGTCTGTTCGTTTTGTCTGTCTGTCTTTCCGGTCGTCTGTCTGTCCGTCTGTCCGTATCCCTCTTCCAAATCGGTTTTTATCCCTCGGATCTTAAAAATTCTTTTTTTGTTAGAAAGCTATGACCTCAGATACCCAACTTTCATACTTTTTGTCCGTCTCTCTGTACGTCTGGACGGATATAAATCTACTATCTTTCGGCGAATTTCCCATTGAATTAACATTGAAATTCAATTTTGAGTCATTTAAATCACTGTTGCCAAATCAACAATGGCATGAGAAACTTTATTTATTAAACATATTTGAAGCAAAATAATATTTTCATGAATCAGTTTGAAAGACGTCATAAAGTGTAGCACAATTCGATTCTTTGATTATTCATTAATTATCTACCAAGAAAGCGGCAAGGCATACTTTTGCATGCAAATTATGCTTAGTTTTAATTTACATTCTTTATTTTTTAATGCAGTTCGGAGTAGTTTCATTACTTTTGTTATTAATAATATTTAATTATTCTTCGAAACTACAAATAAATCACGAGCAGATGATAAATAATATTTAATTAATTTGCGAAAGAATATTAAGGAAAATAGTTGATTTGGCTTTTAGAAGTTTAAATTATAGCTGGGTGCTGTGTTTCGATTTTTTTTTCTAAGTGTGTATAAATCTAGTGTAGAAACGGCTGTTGATGATATTTACTTTTGGAACATAGTTTTTTTTTCCCGATTATTAGCCTACTTTTCTTTTTTAATTCGAAAGAATTAAAAAAATGAAAAAGTAGGTATTGACATGCGGTCGATGTCCGTCTGTCCGTCTGTCTGTCTGTCTGTCTGTCCGTCTGTCCGTCTGTCCGTCCGTACCCCCTTCCAAAATCGGTTCTAATCATCGGATCTTAAAAATTCTTTTTTTGTTAGAAAGCTATAACCTCAGATACCCAACTTTCATACTTTTTGTCCGTCTGTCTGTACGTCCGGGACGGACATAAATCTACTATCTGTCGGCGAATTTCCCATTGAATTAGCATTGAAATTCAATTTTGAGTCATTTAAATCACTGTAGGTATTGAAATGCGGTTGATGTCCAACTGTCTGTCTGTCCATCTGTCTGTCTGTTCGTATGTCTGTCTGTTCGTATGTCTGTCCGTCTGTCTGTCCGCCTGTCTGTCCGTTTGTCTGTCTGTCTGTACCCCCTTCCAAAATCTGTTCTAATCATCGGATCTTAAAAATTCTTTTTTTGTTAGAAAGCTATGACCTCAGATACCCAACTTTCATACTTTTTGTCCGTCTGTCTATACGTCCGGACGGACATAAATCTACTATCTGTCGGCGAATTTCCCATTGCAATTAGCATTGAAATTCAATTTTGAGTCATTTAAATCACTGTAGGTATTGAAATGCGGTTGATGTCCAACTGTCTGTCTGTCCATCTGTCTGTCTGTTCGTATGTCTGTCTGTTCGTATGTCTGTCCGTCTGTCTGTCCGCCTATCTGTCCGTTTGTCTGTCTGTACCCCCTTCCAAAATCGGTTCTAATCATCGGATCTTAAAAATTCTTTTTTTGTTAGAAAGCTATGACCTCAGATACCCAACTTTCATACTTTTGTCCGTCTGTCTATACGTCCGGACGGACATAAATCTACTATCTGTCGGCGAATTTCCATTGAATTAGCATTGAAATTCAATTTTGAGTCATTTAAATCACTGTAGGTATTGAAATGCGGTGATGTCCATCTGTCTGTCTGTTCGTATGTCTGTCTGTCTTTCGTTTTGTCGGGCTGTCCGTCTGTCCGTATCCCTCTTCCAAAAATCGGTTCTATCCCTCGGATCTTAAAAATTCTTTTTTTGTTAGAAAGCTATGACCTCAGATACCCAACTTTCATACTTTTTGTCCGTCTCTCTGTACGTCTGGACGGATATAAATCTACTATCTTTCGGCGAATTTCCATTGAATTAACATTGAAATTCAATTTTGAGTCATTTAAATCACTGTTGCCAAATCAAAAAATGGCATGAGAAACTTTTTTATTTAAACATATTTGAAGCAAAATAATATTTTCATGAATCAGTTTGGAAAGACGTCATAAAGTGTAGTTTAATGCATTCAGAAATTCAATGACTTGTGACCAAACGGGCCACCCGAAACTATCAGAATGGGTGAGAAAAGGCATGGCTGTAAACAATTTTCAGAGTGAAAAACCCTTTGGTGACAAATTTACTTTTTCTACGCCCTGTCCGCTTAGAGCACGTCCGCTCTAAGTACTGTCCGCTCTGAGCAGGGAACCGCTTGGCGTACGGGATCCCCGGGAAAGAGAAAAGAAAAGACGACTTGAGTTATTGTGGTTGTCAAATGCCAGTGTCAGGAACTGACCCCGGACTTTGCCGATCGGGGTATCGATTGCGACGTTTTCCCAATTGACCAACTCTGCGGTGGACTGAAGAAACACACAGGAATGCGAAGATAGTTTTGAAACAAAACGAGAGCCTTGACCAAAGGAATTTCATTCGGAGAAATCTTAAAGTAAAATTTAAAACAAATGGGTTAAATATATTATGATTTAGCTGTACATCGCACACGTACATGCAATCTCAAAATACATCCATGCTAGATAGCGCTGATTTACTACTACTGCATATCACCAACCGTCTAGATTACACCAAATATTGTAGTACATAGCCGAAGCAACTTGTCTTCACCACGAGGAAACATTTTGGTGAACACAGGCTGAAATAACACCTTCGGCAAACTACGATTATAATTATTAACGAAGTCAAATTTGGTGGGGGCGGTAATACCAATATTCCTGGAACTGGCATGCCTACGCAAGGGTTGCCACATTTTCTTATTTTGAGGAATAAGTAAATTGTGCCTAAAATAATAAGAATTGGACTAAACTTTTTTTTATCTTCATTTTCTGTAGTTTTTCCCCAAACATAATATAAGTTTTTCTTTCTAAAAACTGTGAAGTAGTGATTTTTATTTTACTTCATACATCTGTTAAAAGAACAAAAAATTGCCTTGCCCATTGTTCTGTTGCTTTAATATTCACAGATACTTTTTGTGGACAGGCAAACAAAAGGGAGACAATTGGTGACTGATGTCATAACCTTTAAAAAAAAGAGATTGTAATTTGGTTTTGTTTGAAAAAAATTCGAAAACAAACTTCAGACAGACTGGTAGACCAGCGTTTCATCCAGACATGTATGCGTATAGACAAAAAGTTAAAACTATGTAGGTAGTTTAAGCGGTATAGGGCCCAGTTGTCAACTTTAAAAAAAAACTTTTTTAAAAGTTTTACATCTATTAAAATTGATGTCGGTTTATGGGCATCAA
>JAFNEN010003007.1:0-10961 GCA_019343175.1 Oedothorax gibbosus
TTAATGTGGTGGCAGCACTGGCCCCTTTTCCCCCCTTTTTTTTTGGTATCCATGCGCGTCCCCTCGTTTGCATTGGAGGTCACGTGATCGCCCAAACTAATACTTTAACTAAAGGTATCTTGGTTTTCACTTGACGAAGGGTTTTTAACTCTCTGCTTAAAACCCCAAAAAAATAAGGGAAAAAACATTTTCCAACCGACCTACCTACTAGCTATAAAATAAACCCATTAAACCCCCTCCCAAAAATTTTTTCCAAATTAATTCACCCACGGGCCCAAATTTATTTCCCGTCATTGCATTCTCATAATTTTTTTCCTCACAGTAAAATTTAGAGTAAAATTTGCTGATATACCAACTTGATCGCCCTTTTTTTTCAAACATAATTGCTGTTGATGGATAGTGACAAAAGTGGTTTGGAAAAGGGGGAAGGGGTTGAATTGTTGTTGGGGGTCGGGCCCGGGGAAAGGAAGCATTCCAAAAATTCTGTTCGTCGCGGAACTTGGTACACATTAGTTAAGGGTTTAAATTTTAGTTGCTCTAATAGTTTTTTGTTTTGTATTTGGGGGGCATTTATTATTTTTAAGAAAAAATTTGTTTAAATTTAAAACATACCAAACATTTGTGGATAGTAAAATTATTTTTTTTATTTTTTTGAAAATTCCAATTGGTAAAAATATTATTTTTTAGATTTGGTACCCATTTTATCGACCCACTTAAGAGATGAAAGGATGGGTTCAACCTCGCCCAATCCGGGATTCGATACCCGGACCTGCGGCCGTGGCAATGCGGAGCACTACCACTAAGCCAATGGGCCTCACAGATTGTTTCAAAACAACCTAAAAATATCTTGTTTGCTTATCAACTATAAAAATATTCGTCATATCATTGTGCAGTTACAAAAATTATTATACTGTTCCCTTAAAAAATTACAACCGTTGTTGAACAAATAAGCATTCTAAATTTAAATAAATTCTTTAGCAAAAAAAAGATCAAAAAATAAAAAAGGGGTTTTCCCGGTATTCCGCCCCAAAAGAAAAACAATTTTTTTTTAAAAAACCCGAAAGGTTTTTCAAAACGCTTTGGGCTGTGGGGAGCCTATTGGCCCAGCGTCTCGGCCCTCAGTTTCAAGGTCCCGCGATCGAGTCCCGGTACAACTAAAGACCCCCCGGATACTGCTCTTTTAAATTTTGGGGGGCCCCGAAAGCCCTTTATGGTGGGTCATTGCGCTTAACAAAGGGGACACCCCCCTTAAAGGGCCCCAAAATTTCCCCCCCACCCCTTCGGGGCAGGGTAAAAATTTGGTGGAGGTGGATAGAGGGCAGCATCTGTCTTGTAGGGTGTGTGTAGGGCCGGGTCCACCCTTCTTGCCCAAAGGTTTAACGGGTCTTTGGGCCCAAAGGCACACAAGCCTAAAAAATTTTAAAATTTCTCCCAAACCCAAACCCAAATTTAAAACGCATGGGGTCTAAATATGTTTACCTTTTAAAGACTTGTGCTAAAAAACTGGAAGGGAATTTGATAAATTCCATGGGCTTGCTTTAATTTGAGTCAAACCAAATATTTTTACAAAAAAAAAATTTTATCCGGATAACTTTTTTTTTAAAATTAAATTAAATATTTGAAAGCCAAGTATATAATAAATTTTTAAAAATTTTTCTAAAATTTTTTCTTTAAACATTTGGTTTTATTTTTTGGTTTAATTAACAAGGTTTTGCAATCGCTTATTCTATAACTTTAGGGTTTTAAAAAAAACACCCAAGTCGAAGTTTTTTGCGATTTAAAATCGTTTTTTTTGGGCTCTTTTTTTAACAGATGTCAAAAGCGCCCCCGTTTTTTTAACACAAAAATTGTCCCAATGTATAAACCCTTAAAAAATCCCCTTTGATCATTTTCAGATTTTTTATTTGACGTTAACCCTTTTTTTTTTAATTTTCAAATTTGCCTAATTTTTAAGCAAATTTACTCAACTTACCCTTTATAATCCTCTTTCCCTTTTTTGTTTTAGTTTTTTCAAAAGCATCTCAAAAGTGTTTTACTTTCAAAAAACGATCTATAATATACACTGATTGAACTTTAAATTATAAATAACGCGACCGGGTGGGGATACGGGGAAACTATTTGGCTTCATCTTTAGTTAAAAAGTTGGTTTTGGCTTCTTTTAACATTTTAATGCTCATTAAAAATTTAATACAATTTGGCGATAAAGTTCTTAATGTGGAGCCAAATGCCATAACTTTTTTCTACTGCGCCCGAAACCCGCCATTTTGAGGGAGCTAAATTAGTCGCACTTTTGAAATCCATTAGCATTAGGAGCAGTCCATGTACATTCAGATCGCTCTTTTCGACTAATTGTCTCGTAAATCTTTTTTTTATATTCAACTGTGAGTTAAAAATTAATCCTTCTTGTAAAAAGAATAGTCTTTGAGGATTAACGAAATACCAATTATTAAGTTAATTATCAAGCCTCTTATTCTTCCATTACTTATAATATCATTTGTTATGATAAATTATTTTTGCGAAATGTTATTAGCACGCAGAGAGGATATTTTGGATTTAAGATGAAAGTTTAATTTGGAGCTAATAAGTATTCATAACGTTGCTGAGTAAGTCATTATAAGATTAAAATATGAAATAGGTAATCGGTACACATTTCTCTCTCTCTCTCTCTCTCTCTCTCTTCCCCCCTTTCTCCCTCTTTTTTTAACTGTATAGTTTACATTATTTTACTTTAAATTTCAATTAAAAGGAAGATTTAGGCTTATAATTGTGTGAACAAACGTCTGCTGGTAAATACGAAAGATAGTTTGGGGCAAATTTTTAAGCAGTTTGTAATTTTTTTAAGCGGTTTGTTGTTTGCTTTATTTATTATTTTAAATCATTTCTCCATGTTATTTGTGTGTTTGTCTGTTCAAATTATATAACATTTTCTATTTCGCCTATACGGGATTCCATGTTTCCCCTTGGCTTTCGTTTGTTTTAATTTGTTGTTGTTTTTTTGTGAAAATAAAATAAAATTTATTATTTATTTATTAATTACTAACAACGACTCGTGTTTTTGGAACAAAGGGGGAAAAACTAACCACCCTATATAATTTTTTATGTGCTTTTTCAGCATACTCTCCTTTTATTTAATCTCAATATTTGTAAAGTAGACATGCTGGGATGTCCGTTTGTTCGGCTCTCTGTATGCCCTTTTCCGAAATTTGGTTCCATCCTCCGTCTTACAATTATTTTTTTAGTAAGCTATGACATCAAAGACTTTTATACTTTTTTCGTCTGTACTTCAGGGCGGGCATCTGTTACCTTTTTTTACAAAGAAAGTGGTAAGGCATTCAATTTCTTTTGCTTAAAAGCAAGTTAGTTTTTTAATTTTTGTACTTCATTTATCAATGCAGTTTTGGGGTTGTTTCACGTTGTGTTATTACTAAATAATTTTAAAAAATAGTCTTTTAGAAAAAAGGGAAAAGTTACAGGAAATTAGACTATTTATTTTTTTCAGGACTTTTTGTTTTATATGCAAAGTTATGATTGTATAAAAAGAGTTTTTGTAACCATAACGAAGTTTATAATTACTATCACTGCTCTTGCTCTAGTTTCCAAGAAAAGCGAACTCATTTTTATGGAACAGGTGCTCTATTAGTGCGAAATAATTTAAAGCCAACCCTTTTTCGTCAAGTCTTTGACAATCCAAGGATGTATGGATGTTTAGGTTTTATGGCACAAGGAGTAAAGGCCATACTGCGCCAAACACTAGTTCTTTGACAATTCAAAGTGTTTATCATAGTTAAAATTTGGCGTTTTTTTCACCAATTATATTGTTCCTATTAGGTGCAACAACTTTGTAGTGAAATATCTCACCATATTTTCGTTATTCGGTAAACTATTATCAGGTTTTTATTTCTCAAGTCAATACCCAAAAAATACGCTGAAGCTTTTTTCCACACAGCCTTTGCGCAGCTACTTGGAACCTATGGTGAAACCAAATACTAAATTTTTAACAGCGTACTTTGGATTAGCACGCGGTTGCTTGTTCTCTAAAATTAAACCTCCTTAATCATATTTATATAATACAAACTTTTAGACTTTTTAAATCAAATCTACCAAAATAATAAAAGTCATTGATAAACTAACTCACATTTTCATTTTTTCGATTAGCTATTCTGCTCACGGTATCTCCGTTTCTACTTCTACTGGTCGGTCTTTTCCGCTTACATTCCGGAGAGTGGACGAATGGAATGGGACATCGAGTGGCTCTTTGGGCGACAGGGATAATGGAAACCGATTTGTTTTGGGAAGTGGTTTTGCTATCCCATGATCTTTTTACATTATTTATTTGATGGAATAGCAATTTTAAAATAACGCAATAAGGGTTTTTTGGGTTTTAAGGGGGGAAGGGGCGCGCTGGACCAGGGGTCCCAAACTCAGTTTTACCAATGGCAAAAAACTATTTTCCCCCTGCCACATCTCTCCGGCTGTATTGAATATTTTTACAAAGGGTTTTTTTAATAAAAATGTAGATAACTCACGGGGCTCTATTTTCCCAACTTTTTGAAATTTTTTTTGGGTGTAAAATTATTTTTTTAAAATTTAAAAAAAAAAATTCAAAAAAAATTTAAAAAAAGGGGGAAAGGGTTTCGGGACCTGTAATCAGCTCATTTATCACGAAAAAAACCGTTTGTAAAAATTTCAATACAGCCCGGAGAATGTGGCAGAGAAAAATTTTTTTTTGCCTGGGTTTTTAACACTGAAGCACTTTGCTTTGGAAAACCCCGGTCCAGCGCCCCCTTTTTCCCCTTTAAAGAATTTTTTTCTTATTTACAAATTTATTTTCTATAGATTTCCCAGCGTAAGTGTGTAACAGTTTTTTTCGAAAATGCTCGATACTAAACAAAATACTACTAAGAAATACTGTGAAGTTTTGAGTTTTTTAGATTTGCGATACAAATCGTTAAATATAAGAACAATTATAATCCAATTTTAAAACGAAAACAAAATTTTTTTTTATTTTTTTAAAATCTTTAAGCCCTGTTTGTTTTTGGCATCTATGATTAATAGGAATGGAAAATCTCATAGAACGATTGCTTTATTTTCGAAATCATATCTGTCAGTATTATTTCCCAAAATTTTTAGGGCGCTTCCTACCAGGTATAAAAATGAAGAATTTTTAATTCAATCCAAACGGGGAAAAATTTTTCAGTTTAAAAGCTAACCCTTGGGGAAAAAATTTCCATTTGGGAGGGAGGGTTTTCATTTTTTGGCGAATTTATCGCCTGCGCCCCTGAAAATGAAAAATAACCAAAAAAGCCAAATTTCAACAAAAATTTAAAGAGAAAAATGACGTCTAATTTTTTTTAAAAATTTTTTATACTTACAGATATGTTTTATTTTCAGTTCTTAGACTACTACCGACTCTGTCAGGACATATGACATCCTTTATAAATTGAAACAGGAAAACGTGCTAAGTGACAAAAAAGTTTTTAAAAGATATAATAAGTTTTTAGTTTTCCACTTTTCTGCATTCAAAAACCTAGTTTTTTTTTTCATGATATTTTATTTTGGGGTTTTTCAAAATGCTTGGTGGGTTTTGGTTTAAAAACCCCAATTTTTTTTTAAAAACACAAAAAAATTTCAAAAAGCGTTTAAAAACCCCCCTTTTGGGACGTTCTTCTCCGAATGTTTTAGATTTTGACAGTCGTTTTTGGGAAAGAACCCTGGGTAATGACTTTTTGAGGAAAAATTTTGGGGCCCCCCGTTTCATTTAATTTTTTGTACTAACCCTTTCCCCTTTTTTAAAAAATTTTTTTTTTTTTTGGGGAAAATAGGAAATTCCAGATCTCTTTTTTACTTTTTAATCGTTTTTCCGTCCTCCATCGTTTTGTGTCCCTCCTACCCCCCCTTTAAATTTTCCAAAAAAGTCCCCGGGTTTTAAAAAATTTTTTTTTTGGGGGCGAAAGAAAAAAAAAAAGAGACCAAGGGGATAGAAAATTTGGCCCCTGCCCGTACTTTTTTTTTTTTCTTCCCCTACGCCCCACCCCCCCCCCCCCCTTTTCCCTTTTCCCCCTCCAATTTTAAAGTTTTTTTCTTTAATTCCCCAATAAAAAATAAAAGGGGAATAAAATTTTTGCGATGGGGTCAATAACCCAAAAAAAAATTTTTTGCTTAAAGAGCTACGGACTTAAAAATTTTATCACGGGTTCCTGTTCCTTTTGGGACCATAAAAAAGGTTTTCGAGAAAATTGCGCGCGAAAGTAGGGGGCTTAAACTTTTTTTGGGTTTTTTAAAGTGTTGCTGAACAAACGAAATAGATACGACTTAAATTTTTGAACACGTGTTTGCTGACTAGTGGGGACGTCTAAATAAAGTTTTTTACAAATTTGAGTGCAAGGAGTACTGCCATAAAAAATTTTGGGTTTGAAATTTATGAAAATACTTTATAAGGTATACATAATTTTTTAAATGAGCGTATGTATATGTGTTCCCAACCCCTATTTTTTTTTTTTAAATATCGTCACCTATCTTTACTTTTTGTTCGTCCCGTCGCCCCTACTATAAGGACCCTTTTCGAGTATTTAAGTTATAAAAAGTAGGTTAATAAGTTATTTTTGAACTTTTTCTTTAATTTTAGTGAGTAATTTTTTTAATTAAAATTTTTTTTTTAAAAAAACCATTATCACTAAAATTTTAAACAAAATTTTTGAAAAATTATAAGACAAATAATTTAAAAAAAAATTAAAAAAATATGTAAAAAAACCAAATACTGTGAATAAAATAAAAATTAAATTTAAAGATTTTGATAATAATGCAAGATGAAGTTTTTCCAAAAAAAAATTTTTTTTTAATAGTTTTTTTGATAAGAAAAATCGAATTTAAAAAAAACTTTGATATTTAAAAAAAAAATAAAAAAAGTTGTAAACAAGATATAGATCCAAGGGTTTTTACGTTTTCTTTCTCCTTTTTAATTAGGGGTTTTAAACATTTTTAAAAAAGCTACTTTAATTTTCGCATTTCTACAACATAGAAAATAAATTTTTTAAAAAATTTTTTTTTATAAACGTGATGCATTACTTTTTTAAATCATCGTATTTTTTAATATTTAAAATTATAACGTTTTTTTAAATTTGTTCCCTTTTTTTTTACATAATTATTTTAAAAAATTTTTAGTTTTCATAACAAAGCAATATCGATTTAAATTTTTTACTTACCGTATAAGCTGTTTCACATTTCAACAAAATTCGCTTTCCCCCCCTTGCTTTTAATTATTTTTAAAAATTTTAGGGGTTTTAGGGCATTTTCACAAAATGCGTTCGATAGTTTAGAGATCAAAAGAAAAAAGGCTTCAAAAAAGATTTTTTTTTCCATAATTATTTTTTTTAAAAAACCCGTGCTTTTAATGTTCGGGGGCAATGTTGTTTTAACGGAACTGCGACTCCCTAGAGCAACTTTGTTTTTAATTAAAACCATTTCGCTACTAAATTATCTTGTTTATTACAAAAAAAATAACGACATTTTAAAATTTTTTTTAAAAAGTTAAAAAATTTAACTCCGTTAAATTTAAAATCAAAAAGCTTTTTTTTTCCCATTTGGGTAATGCACTCAAAAACCCCTTTTTAAAACAATAAAATTTTTTTATTGATTAGATTTTAAAAATTAAAGTTAATTAGGAAAAATTAATTACTTTTTTTAATTCTTTTTTATTAAAAAATACAAAGAACCATTTTTTTTGCTATTAATGCAAGCGAAAATCTAAAATTTTTTTGCAAAAAGTGTCACTTAGCACGTTTTCCATAAACGATCGTTCCAATCGTGCGATTTCGGGAAGAACATGCCAAGGGTCCCTTTGCAGTTCTTTCCCTTTAAAAGTGACGAAAAAGCGTTTTCCTACCAATTCGTATGCGAAAAATTACGAAAAGAATGTTTTCTAAAAAAATTTAAACTGTTATGTTTAAAGCAGGGGAATAAAATGATCTTGACACAATTTTTTTTTTTCAAAAAAAGTCACTTAGCACGTTTTTCCACTCAGTTTCAAAATTTTTAAACAATAATAGTTTGAAAGATGGCATAAAGTAATGTATAGTTAGTATGGTATTTTTAATTAAAATTTTTTATGTTAATGTAGGGTTTAAAAAAGTTCATCATTTATATTGTTAACAGTTTCAAATTTAAAACATTCGGAGTTGAATTATGATGCCCCTAAAAAAAAATTCATGCTACAAGCACAAACCGTAAACCTGCGTTACCATCATTGATATCATATTAAAGTATTAGATTGGCAGATCAATGACCTCCCGTGAAAACGACGGGACGCGCGGGAGGCCAAATAAAAGGCAAAATGGCCAGTGTTGCCCCACTTTAAGGGAAAAAACTACGAAAAAAAAACCCCTTTTTAAATTTTAAAATTACTAAAAGATTCAAAATGCAGCTAGTTTTTTACGATATTTTTTTTAAATTTTTGAATTTAAAAGGTATTTTTTTTTAGTATTTTTCTCCTTAAAGTGGCACAAAATGGGTATTTTTCCCTCTTATCTGGCCTCCTGCGCGTCCCGTCGTTAGCATTATAGGGAACGTGAAACTCCCCAAATTTAAACTTTAACTACATATCTAGGGTTTCCTGCACATTACTAATTGACAACCTTTTGTGATGCCATTCTTAAATTCAAAAAAAAAAAAAAAAGATTAGAACTACTCGCACGATTATTCCGATTCGGCAATAAAGACTAAAACTTTAAAAATTTGTCTTTTCTTCAAAATTTTTCCAGTTTTCGGTTCTTTAGATGCCAAAGGGGCTTTTATATTAGATTCGGAAATGGAAATTTTCAGAGCATGGGGAAATTTTTTAAGCAAAACTTAGTCCCGGATAAACATAGTTTTAGAGTGCAGAACGTATGCCCTTTGAAAACAAATTTATTTTAAGATTGTTTTATTGCCCCCAACTCTGGCTGCCCAAAATTTTAATTACAAATTTTAATTTTTTTAAACCTTAAAACGACTCCCTACTATCATTTAATTTGTTTCGCTTTATGGGCCTCACGAATGGGTGAAGGATGTTTTTTGTCAGGGTCAAAAAACCCGAAAACCAAACAGTTTTGAAGATATCTGGCTAACAAAAAAGTTCGAATGTTAAAAAAAAAGTTGTCACTAAAAAAAATTTTTCAAAAATAAATCAAATAATTTAAAGATTGGGAACATTTACTGTAAAAATAGCGTTTCCTTTCTCCTAAAAATTTTGGCAGCCGTTTTTTTTTTTTAAAATTTAGTACTTTTTTTCAAGGCAATTTTTTGACGTTTTTGGGAAAAAAAATTTTCATACCAAAGGTTATCGAAATTTTTTTTGGACATACTGAATTGCTAGTTTATAAATGTTAAAAGCGGAGTCATGGAAATAAGGGAATCCCTTCCCCCCCAAAATTATTATTGGTGTTTGCTTGTAATATGATTTCCATGTTTCTTTGGCTATTAGTGGAAGGAATATTGAGGGGCTTTATTATTTTATTCCGGGGGAAATTTAAAGAAAAAATACAGCTCAAAAAAATCCCGGGCGTTTGACCGGTTTTTTTTCGTATTTTGGCATCAGTCTTTCTTCAATAACATTTTCTTTTTTTTTAAAAATTTTATAAATAAAAAAACATTTTTTATTCTTAACGTCTTTTTTTACATTTGGAAATGGTTTTTAAGTTTTATGCCCTTCAAAAAAAACTATTCTTGTTTTTTTTTAAAGAATAAGGTATTTAAATAAATTTAATTTTAAATTTATACATGTAACTACATACTTTTTGTTTTTTCCGGCAAGTCCGAATTAGAAAAAAAAAAATGAAACCTTTCCCTCTAAATTTTAAAAACCCAATACAAGAATATTTTTTTCCAGAAGTACAAACAACAATTTGGGTTTATACAAAGTCCTTTAAAATTTCAAAAAAATCAAAAAAAATTTTTACCTAAACGATACGAAATAAAATTAATGCCAATATAAAAAAGATGCGGTAAGGGTTTTTTAAAATCAAAGAAAAATAAAAAGAAAAAAAAGGGAAAATCGCCTTTTATTTGATAAGACTTTGCTTTTTTTGCCAAATAAATCATTCAATTTTTTGTTTTTTACGTACAATTGGGAATTCTTAATCACTGCTTTTTTAATTAGCCGACAGAGTAACGGCCCTTGATTGAAAATGATTCTTTATTTTGATTCTATTATTTTCGTTCTAATTTTTTTGCTGTGCTTAATATATTGCAACTTTAAATATTCTTTTTACAATTAGGTAATTTTAATGTGAGATTTTTAAAAATTTAAAAGTTAATAGTACTTCTATTTTACGAAATTGTTTAAAAAAGGTTGTAGATGGGATTTACTGTTAAACCCACTTATTTTCCGAAAGAATTTTTGTAAATATTTAAGTAACTGAAAGGGGGCTTTTAGTTCTTTTGAATTCTTTTTTTTTAAATAGAAAAAATTATATCAACCTAAAAAATTTAAAAGGGCACTGTAAAAAAATTACTGAAATTAACGGAAAAGTACGGCAGCAGAGTTGCCGGGGCTTTCCCTTCGTTAAGATTTTCCCTGTATTTTACAAAGTTCCCTTTCTATTTCTCCGTTTTTAAAATTTTTCCTTTTTCATTTCCCCCTACAGTAAGGTAGGGATCGTTTCCGGTTGCCTATTTCTAGCCTCCCTTTGGGCCCTTTAAAAAGCCAAAAAAGCCTCTAATTTTAAAATTTTTCAAAATCACGAGGTCGACCCTAAGCGGACACGCAAGGAACTTCGAGCAACATCGTACGATAACGCCGTCGGGACTTCAAATTTTAACGAGCACGTCTTTCCCAGTGTACTCGGGCCCCTCCTGAAATTTGGGGTTTTTCTATATTTCCAGCACACATCCGTTTATAGGATGACGGGGGTAGGGGGATTCGAAAACCCCCCACTCCTGAGAAGGTTGAAACCTTTGCTGATGCCCTACCACTCGGCCAAACCCGG
>JAFNEN010003008.1:0-13523 GCA_019343175.1 Oedothorax gibbosus
ATTAGTAATATATTATCATATCCATTACTTTTAACGAATCCATTTTTAGCCTACTTTTCTTTTTTTATTCGAAAGAATTAAAAAAATGAAAAAGTAGGTATTGACATGCGGTCGATGTCCGTCTGTCCGTCTGTCCGTACCCCCTTCCAAAATCGGTTCTAATCATCGGATCTTAAAAATTCTTTTTTGTTAGAAAGCTATAAAACCTCAGATACCCAACTTTCATACTTTTTGTCCGTCTGTCTGTACGTACGGACGGACATAAATCTACTATCTGTCGGCGAATTTCCCATTGAATTAGCATTGAAATTCAATTTTGAGTCATTTAAATCACTGTAGGTATTGAAATGCGGTTGATGTCCAACTGTCTGTCTGTCCATCTGTCTGTCTGTTCGTATGTCTGTCCGTCTGTCTGTCCGCCTGTCTGTCCGTTTGTCTGTCTGTCTGTACCCCCCTTCCAAAATCGGTTCTAATCATCGGATCTTAAAAATTCTTTTTTTGTTAGAAAGCTATGACCTCAGATACCCAACTTTCATACTTTTTTGTCCGTTTGTCTGTACGTACGGACGGACATAAATCTACTATCTGTCGGCGAATTTCCCATTGAATTAGCATTGAAATTCAATTTTGAGTCATTTAAGTCACTGTAGGTATTGAAATGCGGTTGATGTCCATCTGTCTGTCTGTTCGTATGTCTGTCTGTTCTTATGTCTGTCTGTCTTTCCGTCTGTCTGTCTGTCCGTACCCCCCTTCCAAAATCGGTTCTATCCGTCGGATCTTAAAAATTCTTTTTTTGTTAGAAAGCTATGACCTCAGATACCCAACTTTCATACTTTTTGTCCGTCTGTCTGTCTGTACGTCCGGACGGACATAAATCTACTATCGGGTCGGTGAATTTCCCATTGAATTAGCATTGAAATTCAATTTTGAGTCATTTAATCACTGTTGCCAAATCAACAATGGCATGAGAAACTTTATTTATTTAAACATATTTGAAGCAAAATAATATTTTTCATGAATCAGTTTGGAATGACGTCGTCATAAAATGTAGCACAATTTGATTCCTTGATTATTCATTAATTATCTAACAAGAAAGCGGCAAGGCATATTTTTTGCATACAATTATGCTAAGTTTTAATTTACATTTCTTATTTTTTTAATGCAGTTTTGGAGTTTCATTACTTTTGTTATTAATAAATATTTAATTATTCCTCGAACTACAAATAAATCGCGAGCAGACGATAAATATGTTTAATTGATTTGCGAAATAATATTAAGGAAAATAGTTGATTTTGGCTTTTAGAAGTTTAAATTATTAGCTGGATGCTGTGTTTCGATTTTTTTTTCTAATATGTTAAAATCTAGTGTAGAAACGGCTGTTGATGATATTTACTGTTAGAAACCTAGTTTTTTTTCCCGATTAGAACTTCAGTAAGTATTTAAGTAACAGGAAAGTAGGCTATTTTAGTTTCTTTATGAACTTCTGTTTTTTAATAAAATTGTATTCTTTTAAATAATTTTCAATAAATTTGTATGCTACATTAATAGCACAAAACAAAGATAGCTTTTTCTATTCATTGTTATTTAAATTTTAATTGTGTTACAGTAAATACAAAATTTTAAAATTCCTTTACAGGTTATAACTATTGTAACTTTGTATGCAACAAATTCAAACAAAGTTTTAGACAGTAGAATTGTAGTGTTCTGCTTCCGAACTTAACGCGTGTTACCGAATACTTCTCTTTGTATAGTGTAAAAATAGGGGACGCTGAGCTGAGTGTAGATCTAAGTTGAGGATTCTGAAGTCAGCGTATCTTAGAAATACGTGAGCAAAACAGTTCCGAAGTTATTTTTAGTTAGAGTTAACGGAATCTGTGTAACTTCGCGTATTTTGTTAGATCAATCTTTGTGAATGTTTTTTATGGGTTACAAATGAGACACATTTTTTAAAGAAAATGTGGCATCGGGAATTCTAAATTAAGTTGTATTCCTATGATTGATTATGAAGTTAAACATAGGATTATGTTTTACTATTGCCATCGTTATTTTTTAGTATATATTATTTATCGTAACTGTAACTTTTTATTGAGGGGAGTGGGACACTTACAATTTGATACAAGAGTTCTATTACACGTCTACATGGGGCCGTAGTGAGCCTAGTGGTCAGCGTCTCGGTCTCGGGATCGGAAGGTCCTGCGATCGAGTCCCGGAACCACTGAAGACCTACCGAGTATATGCGGAGTACGTGCTCGTTAAATCTGTTGGGTCCGAAAGTCCTCTAAGTTCCCATACCAAATCAATACCTCTGGGGATGACAAGCCAATTCTGGGGATCCTCTAGTTGGCCTCTGTCTTTAAAAATTAGATGGATCCACTTATGTGTGTGTTGTCTGTTGTGTCTGTCTTACTTGACGAAGGTTTATAAGCGGGTCGCTGACCAAGCACACAAACCTGAATATTATATCTACCAACCAACCCAACCAACCAACCAACCAACCAACCAACCAACAACCAACCAACAACCAACCAAACCACCAACCAACGTCTACATATCGGACGTGATTATAAAGTTTTCACCAAAAAAATATAAAAAAATTGCACATGCAGAAAGGGACAGATTGGCGTATAAAATATCTATTATTGAGTGGTAATTGACAGTTGTGTGGTCTAGTCTAATTTGAAGTTTAATTGTCTAGTTTAATTTGAAATATTGGTCGTCGTATGGATGTTTAGTTGTGAATTTTTGATAAATGGACAATGGTACAATAATTACAGTCCCTGGACAAATTATTAGACGCACTGTATTTTTTTTTAGTATAATGATGAAAACATACCAAAGAATACCATGTCATTAAAAAAGATGTCGATATATGTATTAAGTATAGCAGATAGTATTTTCTATTCAATAGCTTAAGTTTAGGAACACAAATGTCCTTCTAAAGGTATTTTGTTCATCATTGATTGATACATGAAATCTTGCAGTGCGTCTAATAATTTGTCCAGGGACTGTAGTGTTATGTCCCTAAGTGCAGAACGTGTTAACAATAACATAGAGTTAAACTTATCATTAACATTCAATAAAACTTATATTGCGATGTTTGCAATGCAGCTTAAGACACAAGTGACAAGTCAGAAAGGGGGAAATACATATATGTGTATAATATTTATTGTCGCAACAACTCCATTTTCAAGGAATGGTTTTCGTGCGCCGTTATTTCAACCAAACTGTTCACACGGCTATAATTCTAAGGTGAAACCTTAAGTTCATCCTTAGGGAAAACAAGTAGGTTTGTAACAGAATCTGCTTCTTAGCCCGCTTCCACACAACATTTGTGTTCAACATGAAAATTCGCGCCAAACATAGTATTAATTCTATATTAAACATTTACACGCTAAATTTGGCTAGTTTCATTTATTTTCATTTCGAAAATTCAATAATTATTTGTTATTGTTTGCATGAATGATTTACATTTCAAAGAATTAATATGTAATATTCCTCTCTTTTAAATAGAACCAAAATATTTCATATCAACATACAAAGAATCTCTTAGTGAAATATATTTGACGTCATTTCAAACTGATTGATGTCGCAATTTTTTTTTCCTTTAATTTATTATTTATAAGAATTAAATTTCTCTAGTGATTGTTGCGATTGGCAATGATGATTTAATTCTATAAAAATTGCTTCTTATGTTTTTAAAATTAGCATTACATTTTGAAGTTTTTTTTAAGTATTTGAAGTACTTCGATTTCGATTTTTTCTGAAATTTTTCAATGTCTTCTAATTTTGATGCGCTGAATTGTTTGACATATCATACCTGTCTGTAGCATTTGTAGTTTGGGCTATGAAAGTGGGTGACAGACGGACTGAACGATTATTATACCTTCCACTTTTTAGCTTCCACACTACGTTTATAACGTAAAAAGTGGAAGGTTTTATAATCGTTTCAGTCCGTCTCGTCCGTCACCCACTTTCACAGAAAGAACCACAAGTCCCACAGACAAGTGGAATACGTCATTTTGAAGCAAAAAATCAGATTAGGCTACATTCCAAATTTCATTAAAAAATTTAAATTAGAAGTTTATTTAAAATTTAAATAACTAAATTTTTTTATCTACATTGAAATAACATGCAAATTCCATTTTTATTCATATTTTCAATGTTGCCATTCACAAGTCCCACAAACATTGATACGTCATTTGAAGCAAAAAATCATATTAGGCTACATTCCAATTTCATTAAAAAATTTAAATTAGAAGTTTATTTAAATTTAAATAACTTAAAATTTAATCTAATTGAAATAACATGCAAATTCCATTTTTATTCAATATTTTCACTGTTGCCATTTCGTTAAACGTACGAGAAATTTTATTAAAAAAAATACAAACATTTGAAAGAATATTTATTTATGTGATATGATTCAGTTTGGATTGTTTGTAATATCACAATAGAGTTCTTTTGATGGTTCATTATATATGTATGAAGAAAGATGCAAAGAGAATTCTAACTTGGCATAAAAATGTGCAAAGTTTCGCTTTTAGTTTTAAAGCATCATTTGTACTAATTATATATTTTTCGAACTGTAATTTAATTAAATCTAATTATTAAATCTGAGAAAGAAGATTAATGAAAATAGTTAATTTTGGCGTTTAAAAGTTTGAATTACAAATAGCTAAAGGCCCTGTTTGTTATTAGAATTAAATCACCATTGCCATTCGCAACAATCGCCCGAGAAACTTAATTCTTTTAGACAATAAATTAAAATAAATTTATTTTGCGACATCGATCAGTTTGAAATGACGTCAAATATATTTCACTGCGAAATTCTTTGTATGTTGATATGAAATATTTTCATTCTATTTAAAAGCGAGGAATAGTACATATTTATTCTTTGAATATAAATTAATTTTTGCAAACGATAAGTAATAATTATTGAATTTTCGAAATAAAATAAATAAAACTAGCCAAATTTAGCATGTAAATGTTTGATATAGAATTAATGCAGTGTTTGGCGCCTTTTTACCTGTTTAACACAACTTTTGTGTGGAACGGGTTAAGTGACAGATTCTGTTACAAACCTACTTGTTTCGTTATAAAGTAGTGTGGGAGCTAAAAACTGTACGCATTCTTCGTCTCTATTCAATTAGTTACCTTTGTTGGTACTACTACTAAATGTTGGATAGCATGGGTTGAAAAGTTTTTTTTAAAATTATAATTAGCTTGATATGTCAAAATATGTCATTCTATAAACAGAAAATTGTGTCAAATTCAAAAAGCATTTAACATTTTATTAAAACTCGTTTCACGACTTTTTATTTTAGAGTATTATGCTACATTATCGCTACATTAACATTTAGGTTAATTAGGGTTTAGATAAGGCACTCATCTTAAAATTCAGGTAATGCAATAAAAAAACTTTTATTATTTTAGCGTTTAAATATTTTAAAGTCATAAATAGTTGAATGGTAAATTGTAAAAAATCACTGTAACCTAATTGTACTACCACCTATCTGTAAAATGCACACTAAATGTGGAGGCATTGCTTTGTAGAAGGCCGATGAAGGCAGAAAAGTCTCTGATCAGTAGTAGAGGCTTGCTGGAATACTGTCTGAGGATACAAATTTTACAACAGTCCACAAAAGTGCAAAAATCATTAAAAAACAATTATGTCAATTAGGCACAATTTCTTAATTAAGGGTGATCAAGGAGTTGTTAGAAAAAATATAATTTTGCAGGATTGTTATGATGGACATTTGGAACATTTCCAATATTGTATCGTGTAAAAATTTCAAATTCAAAATTTTTCACTCCACTTTAATAAACACTGCGTGTCATTTATTGAAGAGATTTTTTTTGTAAGCTTATGATTCTTTTATAATGGCTGAATGAAAACAGTACACCTAAACAAAAGACACCTAAGTAAGACACCTAAACAAATAGAGCCACGCAGATCCTGTTATTACATTGTCATGTTATGATGACCAAGTCGTTAAAGTAATTAATAAGTAACGGTCAGGGTTCGAAATTCCCGGTCGCTAGTCGCAAAATGCGACCAAATTTTTTCGTTTTGCGACCATAAAATTAATTTAGTCGCAGTTGTCGAGACTAGTTTTGAGAATCGTCAATATACACTTTTTCCATTTTAGCTTCCACACTACGTTTATAACGTAAAAAGTGGAAGGTATTATAATCGTTCAATGCGTCTGTCTGTCCGTCACCTACTTTCATAGCCCAAACTACAAATGCTACAGGCAAGTGTAACACATAAAAAAATTCAGCGCATCGAAATGAGAAGACATTGAGAATCTCAGAAAAAACAAATCGAATTCGAAGTACTTTAATTATTCAAAAAACTGCAAAATTTAATGCTCATTTAAAAAGCATAAGAAGCCATTTTTATTAGAATTAAATCACCGTTGCCATTCGCAACAAACTTTAATACTTTTAAATAATAAATTAAAAGAAAATATGACGTCAAATATATTTCACTAAGAGATTCTTTGTTTGATGTTGATATGAAATGTTTTGGTTCTATTTAAAAGAGAGGAATATTACATATTTATTCTTTGAAATATAAATTAATTTATCAAACGATAATAGTTATTGATTAATTATTGAAGAAATAATTATTGAATTTTCGAAATAAAATAAATGAAACTAGCCAAATTTAGCGCGTAAGGGTCATTCCTGAGAAAACGTACACTTTGAGGCGAAAAATCTCAAAAAAAAATATTGATGAAAGTTTTTGAAAGTTTGGATTTGAGTTACACTTACATATTACATTCGAAATATTGGCATCGGTCCAGATCATACAATTAACATTAATTATTCTGATAGTAAGTCTTTATTTAATAATGTTTCATTTAGAAAAGTTTTAACCCCCAAAATTCCCATAAAAATATTTTATTGACGTGTTACACTTTAATAAAATTTCAGCTTTACTTTATTATATTAGTTCACGGCAAAATACAGTGTTACTATAATGCATTTCACTTCTATATTTAATCAATTTATTCTTATACAATTAAAACGTCATGTCCGTGGACGCAAAAATCACGTCCATAGGCCAAAAACCACGGACAGGATGAAATCGTAAATAAGGGCTCACAGACAGAAAAGTTTTAGTCTTAAGAGAACGAAACATGCAAACTAAGCTTATACGTATAACAACTTATTTCTTTCTACAAATAAAAAATTATAAGTTCAAATCATTGGTTTACCTTCTTATATCTTGACCACAGAAATTATGATATAATCTTGTCAGAAGCCCTTTTTTAACTTTTAACTTCAAATTACTTTTTATCTACTGCGGTATTCAAACTATCGACTTGATACAACGATTTGTGTGTACGATTGAATACTAATAAGATTGAAACAGAGTACAGTTGTCATTTCTAGATATTTATACATGCTAAATAATACGCTGTCCACGGACATGACGAAAATATGAGGGACATTTTATTTTCACAGAATTTATAAAATTATATTATTTATAATGATTTTATTTTGTGTTTTGTATGTTCTAATAATTCCAATTTAATTAAAAAACTACATTTATTATAAAAAATAGAGATTTAATTGGGATTTACTAACCAAAACAGTCCACGGACATGACGGTGAGACATCCCACGGACATGATTTTCATAGTCTGTAGACACAAATTTTTACACAAAATAATATTTTTTTTAATTGTTTCAACGCTAGTAAGTAGATAAAATATTCCTCATATTAATTTATTCAAGTGGAAGCATAATTTTTCTTCGTGTTAAAAATATCTTGAGGGGAAATGTTTTTGTACGTTTTCTCAGGAATGACCCGTAAATGTTTATAATAGAATTAATATTGTGTTTGGCGACTTTTTTTCTTCTGAACACACAAATGTTGTGTGGAAGCAGGCTAAGTGACAGATTCTGTTACAAACCTACTTGTTTTTTTAATTAGAATAAAAAAAAATCCTAGCGGGAAAAAAATACTACGAAATAACAAATGCAAAAGTTGTTGGGGACAAAATAAAGAGCTATCTAAAATCTCTTAAATCATTAAAGTTTGTTAGATAAATTTTTTTATCACATGTAATAGATGTGCTTACTTCTCTTTCTTCGACTTTTCAGTTGAAAGATATAGCCACGGAAAAAGTTGTTAATAGTCTGGAACGCGCCACTTTAGAATTAGTAAATCTTAAAACAAATGGAGCAACTTTGTCAGACTTTGAGTCAAACTTTGATGTGACAAATAACAAATATAAAACTATTGAGCTTAAAAATGTAGGACATAAATCAAATATTGATTTGGAAAGAGACCAATTCATTAACCGTTTATTAACACATATTGATACTCGATTTGAGGACATTTTTAAAAACCCTATTTTTAAATTGAAGAGCTTAGTGGAAGAACGTGCTAAGTGACATTTTAAAAAAAATTAAGATTTTCGTGTTATTGAACAGATTGTTCCATCCTTTAAAGGGAACAAGATTCCTACTATTCATAAATTTTAATTTAAGTATACTTTTTACCTTCTGTAAGTGCCGTTTTTAACGTATTCAAAGGCAAAAGAAAAACTTTAAAGCTCATTTTCTCAGTTTCACCTATTTGTCACTTAGCACGTTCTTCCACTAAGCTCTTCAATTGTCACCCAAATTATTTGATCTAATAAATTTGCCAAATGAAGAAAATGCTCTTGTAGCTAATGGGGTAGATGATCTTTGCACCTTATTTAAAAAATTACCAGATTGTGTTAATAAAAAAATTGATGAACATAACTTGATGAATGAATATCAGCTATGGAAGGTTTGGACAAAAGAAAAACCAACCATACAATGTATTATGGGATAGATTTTTTTCTGAGACAAATGACAGTCCAGATGGAGGAAACTTTGTGAATTTATTGATTGCAATTTCTTTTCTTAAAGTTTTGCCATTCAGCACAGCAATTTGTGAAAGAGGTTTTAGTGTTCTTAATATAATTAAAACCGACAGTCGAAATAGACTAAAGGTCAGCAGCCTTAATGATTTGAAAATGATTAAAATTAATGGTACATCTACTGATGATTATAATTCAAGAAATGCAATCCAGCTTTGGTTTGAAGATGTCACAGTTGGTAGACGTCCAGAGCTTATGGATAACTAATGCACAAATAGTATATTTGTAATACAAAATGGCTTTTATGCGTAATAAACATAGCTTTAATGTAATAAAAAATAGCATTTATGTAAAAAAAAATTCTAACAATTGCGCCTAGATATTCTGCATTTGCGCCTAGTTTTTTTTGGGTTAGTCGCAAAGATTGCGCCTAAATTTTTTTGATGAATTTCTAACACTGGTAACGGTACATAGTTTCCCCAGTAGTAACATAACATTTAAAACTCTAACTCTTATTAACATACTCCAAGTCTGAATATTCTCCCTTTGGGCTTCATGCATTAAATGGGTTTTAAAGAGAAGGCCTGAGAGGAATCATGGTAACTTATACAATGTTATATTTAGGGTGTTAACCAGCATGTGTTGCCGAATTTGAATTTCGTGCTTATTGGAAGATGACTTGATTCCAGAAAGTGAAACCTTTAAATACTTATAACTGGAAAATTGTAACTTTTAGTAGTAATTTTCTTCTTTTAAAAATCATTAAAAAAGTAAAGTAGCAATTGAAAAAAAACAAGCTTGTTCAATTAAAGGGAGACGTGATATTTTCCCCAAACAGTTTTGATCCTACAACTAGATATACTTAAATGATTATTTAAGTTAATTATATGACATCAGATTTTTTGTCGCTTTACATATTAAGAGTAATAAATTGCAAAGGTAGGAATATAATTTTTACTCCTGAAATTAAGAATAAACTATACTTTTTATATCGTAAAAAAATTCATTCTAAGTAATAAAATTTTTTCTGTTTGAATCATTTTATTCAAACATGTCTCCTTCAGGTTATTTTTTTTTTACAATTTTTGAATGTTCACTGCACTAAAGTCTTTATAATTTTCTGGACTGTAAACTTATATTCACCCTGTGGAAATTTGAATACTATTTACCATATTAACTTCCTACTATGTTATCAATTCAAAGAAAATCATGATTCACATTTTAACCAATGTTGATATTATACAAAGAAGATTAAAGAAATACCATTAATCAGAAGGGAATCATAAAGAAATGTTGAAAGTTTAAAGTAATTTAGAGTAACTTAACATTAGCGTAATTTTACTTATTTCCCAGGATCAAATCTCCTCATTTCCATTCCACATCAACTTTTCATGTGTTGGAAAGGGATATGCAAAATTAAGTGATTTTTTTAAAATTAGATTGCATTACCTTTAAGTAGAAAGGAGACGCCATCATATAAGATATTTCTTTATAACCAGATAATAAAAAGTAAAAAAGTTAAGCTTATTTTGTGAGATTCTATCAGCAGGACTGTCAAAGTTGTGTGAGTAGTGTGACTGTGCACTGGGATGACTGTGCAAGTAGTGTGAGTTTGGAACAAGTAGAGTTCATGCATTTGGTTCGCCCCCCAGCTGAGTTGGCAGATTTTCCGGACGGTAAAATCGTAGGCACGCCTGTGATATGATAATGTGGCATGTAAAAGATCCCTAGCATATATCTATTTGGTTTTGAATGCTGTCTGCAAATTTGAATCTCGGCGAAATTCAACATACACAATATTTGTTGTAATCTGATCTTCAAAATTGGTAACGAGAACTGTCTTAATGGTGCCACAAGAAAATGAACCTCACTTTCGGGGAATATGCCGAGTCTTCAAGAGGTACTTTCCTAGCCAAAATGCAGCTTTATTAAAAAATAGGTTTATATATATGTACATAGGGAGCAAGTATTCCATAGGATCAAGTCTCCAAGGTTTCCCTTACAGTGTACAAGACAACGAAGAGTCGTCTTAAACATAAAATTAATTCCCAATTTAATTTTATTGCTACTCAGCCTGTTCCTTTCACTGTAGGATGAACCATCACAATTATTAAGCTTAATGTCCCAAAATTTAGACAATGCATAAAGAACGAAACGTTTAAAGTTCAAGAACTCATTTAAGTAATTATATAGCGTTTAAAGCCCTAAAGTGTTTATCAACGAATAGCACCACTTCTAAATATACCAACCAATTTTCTAGCGATTTATCGCTTACTTAACCTACGCTTTTACCCTTTGGACTGAAGCCAGCTAAGGGTTAGTGCAATTGTTAAAAGAAACTAGAAATCATAATTTACAAAAAAATTGCCTATAAAAACTTAGAATTAAAGGACAGTTTTAAGAAATATGGAATTTGACATCGAATATCATACATTTATTGGTTACGTTTGACCAAAACGCAATTGTTTTAGTGGACTTGAGACAAACTGTTGATTTGTGACGCACCGGTGCGTGGGTGTATGAATCAGTTTTGGTCGACAACGTATTTTTTCTTGTCTACCACCGCGCATTATTAATAGTCTTAAACCATAAAAAGTTAAATATTTTCGACATTTAAAGTGTGGCTGCGAATACACTGACTTTAATATCATTTGATATTCCCTTACTTTCACAATTTTTTGTGGACTGGAGTACGTGAAGGTTGCTAATGCCCTTGATACCGTTGTCTGTTGGTTAAATCAGTGGTTCCAACCTTTTCTGCATCGCCTCGTATTTTAGGTTGATCAACATCCATCGCCCCCTTTTAATTTTCATGTTATGTCTAATCATAATTTGAGTTAAAGTGTAACTAAAACAGTTTTATAAACTTACTACGTTTATAAAAGCAACCAAAAAAGCTTTATCCGGCCACTTTTAATAAAATAGAAAAAACATAAAACACATATTTTTAACATATTTTTAAAGAACAAGTGAAATAATTAACTAAGAATTTTTTACTGGTTTCTAGAAAATTAAGAAAGTTGAATGTAAAATTGGCTGGTTGGTTACGGTTGGAGAATGGTTTACTGAACAAAGGTACAACATTATTCTAATTCCCCCCCTTTGAATATCATCGCCCCTGATCGCCCTCAAGTATTTTTGCCCCTTGATAACACAATTACCCACTTGGGGCGATCGCCCAGGTTGGAACCGCTCTGGTTAAATAAATGCGCAGGCGTCGGCTTTGTCACTTGACTGCAGTTAAAGTTATGCGTGTTGCTTAAGTTTGATGTTAGCCTTAATCGAGAAATTGGCGTATCATAATACCCAACAGTTTATCAAAACACTATTCTACGTTTTAAATGTGCAGTTGTTTTACTCTCTGTACTTGCGCAATTTGGTAAAGTGTTTTCTCTTTGCCCCATATGAGATTGAAATTTTAAATGAAAATTTAGTTTCTTTAAATTGTTTTAATTTTATTTCTGTAACGAATGATTATGAATGACTGCTCCGTAATTTTTAAAATTTAATAACTTTATAATTTTAAAAACTTATGCGTGTTGCTGGAAAACCTGAAATTCAGGTGACGGGTTTATACGTCTGTTTTCCTCAGAGGGTTATTTTAGGTGCATTTTAATATGATATACTTCCTATATACTTTCTAAATTTCAATCATATCTACCAATGATGGGTCAAGGTCAAGAACCCTACATCTTCGGTTATGTTCCTAGATATCATAGTTAAAGTATTAGATTGGCAGATCACGTGACCACCAATGCTAACGACGGGACGAGCAAGGAGGCCAAAATAAGAGGGCAAAATGGCCAGTGTTGCTGCCACTTTAAGGAGAAACATACTACGAAAAAATACCATTTAATTCTAAAATTACAAAAAAATATCGTAAAAATACTAGCTGCATTTTGTAATCTTTTTAGTAACTTCAAATCCTTTTCTAGTATTTTTTTTGTAATTTTAGAATTAAATGGTATTTTTTCGTAGTACTTTTCTCCTGAAAGTGGTAGCAACACTGGCCATTTTGCCCTCTTAAAAGGCCTCCATGCGCGTCCCGTCGTTAGCATTGTAGGTCACGTGATCTGCCAATCTAAAACTTTAACTATGATATCTATGGTTATGTTACACAAATATCAACCCCTTGCTTACTGGTTAATCCAACCAAAAAAAATCATGATGTAATCCTTTCAGTTTCAGGAAAACATGTGTCAGGATTTATTAGTCACTTTCACGACTTGCTTGTAACATCACCCTTGTGCGAAAGCGCTACCTACGCTCTTTGTCATTAGGGGGGTACCGGGTTACCAGAGGGGAGCGAAACGCTGATGGTGAGGTTCTAAAAACGACTTTGGGCGTAGGTAGAGTTTATTTTGATGCTCGAAGACTCATTTGTTGGAACGGTTTACTTCTTACCTGCTATAGGTAGTTTCGAGTTTCCCCGCAGACTTGCTATGATTTAAATATTTATAGAAAATTGCCGGTTTGGTTTGTGTAACTGATAGCATGGCCTTGGGATTGGCATCGGTGGTTTTTAGGGTCGCTTGATATTTTCTAGTACTAATGCATACAAAAAAAACAACGACAACTAGAAAAAAGAATAAATGGCGGCAAAGAATAAACGAATAATTTTCTTAATAATTTTCAAGTAATCTGACCAAATGAAGATATTAAA
>JAFNEN010003009.1:0-13656 GCA_019343175.1 Oedothorax gibbosus
AGCACAAAAATTTTTTTTTTTGAACCAAAATGAGTTTTGGGTTTTTTTTTCACGTAATTTAAAAATGTGTATGAAACAGGGTGTAAAAGAAAATTTTTTTTAAAAAAACGTTCATTTTTCCACTTTTTTTAAAAAGTGTTATTTTAAAAACCTTGGGTTGAAAAAATAACTTTTAGCATTGCTGCAGATTTTAAATTTCTTAATTTTTCCCCCAAATTTTAAAAGTGGTTTTTATCTTTTTTTTATTATAAATTTTTGTATTATCATTTGGGAAAATTTGATGGGGGTTATGGAAACGTGCAAAAATTGCCATTTCCCCCCCTTTTTCACACGATTATGATTTGAAAAAGGGGGAAATTTTTTTTAGCTAAAGATTAAATTTTATTTATTTAACAAAGTTTTATTGTTCGCGTGCAAATATTAAGGGGCTGGTTGCGTACCAAAGAAAATCTCGGGGAAACTTTAAAAAATTTTTTAATTTGCTAACCGTTTGTACAAAAAAAAATTTTTCAACAATAAAAACTAAAAATTTAAATTTTTAAGGAAAATAAAAAAAATGAAATAAGAAATTTGGGAAAGGAAAAAAGTTAATTTTTCCCAGCCCCTAAAAGCCGGCCCCTTTTGGTGACGAATCCCAATTTTGGAAAAAAATTTTTGACCCAAAGGGGGGCCCCCCCTCTTCAGGGTCATTATAGGGGCGGTTACCCCCCCCCCTTTGGTTCAAAACCCCCCCCGGGGGGGGGGACCAGAAATTTTTTGGGTCGCCCCTCTCTTTCTGAGGGGGCCAGGGGCAAAGTGCCCTCTGGGGGGGCCCTCGGGGTTTTCCCGAGTCTGGGGACACTTTGAAAACCCCCAAGAAGGGGGTCGGGAGTGGCTTTTTTCAAAAACCTCGAAATTTTTTGGTGATCTAAAGGTAAATGAGATAGGGCCTTCCCTCCGTCTAAATTTCTTCTTTTTTTTTTTCGACAAATGGGAAAAAAAGGGTTTCACCCAAACTTGCCCCGGGGGTTTGAAGTATTTCCGTCTTCTTCGTTGGTCAAAATTTTTCCCCCTTCTGACGATTTTTTTTTTTTTGTTAAAATCTATCTTTGATTTCGGGATTTTTTTGGGGAAAAACCTTTTGAGATTTTTTGTGATCTCGGGTACAAAGTTGTCGTTTCTATCACTTTTTTTAGATCTGTCTATGTCGTTTTTCCGGAAAAACTTTTTTCCCCAAAATTGGAGATATCACCCCTGTGCCGGTAGTGTCACACCGGACTTTTCATTGGGGAATTTTATGGGGGTAACTTTTTTTCCCCCGCGGTGTGTTCTTCTCCAACTAAAATTTGGGCCAAAATTTTTTTTTCAAGCGCGGTTTTTGCTTTTCCGAGGGGGTTTAGCTTGGGGGGGGGTAAACTGGGGGGGTCTTGGGGTATCCCTAACAATCACAAGCAAATTCCCTCCCCGAATTTACGAACTTGGCCTTTGTCACAATCATCCCCCTTTGGGGTTTCCCAAACGTAGGAATTTTTCAAAAATTATACGGGGGCCCCATTTTGCAGCAAAAGCTTAAAGAAAAAAAAAAACATTCGCCCCATTTGGTACTTGTATCAAAAACTAAAATATCCATTTTTTGCCAGTGGGGTCGGGGCGGGGGTCCAAAAAGAAAATAAAAAGGTTTCAAACCTTTTTTTGCCCCGGGGTTCTTAAAGGGCCTGCTGTTTCTGGGGGGTTTTTGGTTTTTGTAACATTGCATTGGGGAAAAGGTTTTTAAAATTAAAATCTAAAAACTTCTTCATTCCCGAAGTAATATCTTGATGCAATCTTCTTGAAATGTGTTTTCTACACCATAGTGTCCCATTGGGGCATCGGGTGTTCAAAAAGGTTCCCCTCTCCCTCTGGGGGGACGGGGCCCCCGGGGAGTTAAAGCCTCTTCCCATCTTCTTGGGTCCCTCGGGAAAAATACCGGGTAAAGGACACCTTGGTTCATAAAGGTATCCACGATGGTGTGGTTTGGGAAAGTTCTCATCTTTTTTTATCGCTCTAAATGATTCAATTTTTTTCCAAAATTTTTCTCCTCCCCTGCCCTTTGCGAATACACTGGACTTCCTAAGGCATTCAAAGTGATGGCGAAAAAATCCCGGGATTTCGGTTTTTTTGGATAAATTGGGGTGACAGCATTCCCCGCAACGTTGTTTGCCGGGGGGTTTTTAAATTTTTAAAATTATATGATTGAATTTTCAACGCCCATCTTGGGCCAAAAACGACCTGAAGGAGATTTAAACTCAAAACCCCTTTAAAAAGGGGGTTTAGGGGCTGTGAAAAAAAAATTTCTTGATTTTCAACCCATCCTCAAAATTTTTCTAAGGCCCAAACTACTTGCCAAAGCTTCCCGCTCGGTTGTAGAGTAGTTTTTGCTCTCTGGAAACAGCCGACTTTTCATATTCTATAACCCGTTATCGGGGGGCCTTTTCCCCTTTAGAAGGGCTGCCCCAAGGGCTAGTTACTTGCATCTGTACGGATGGTAAAAAAGGGGTTTTTTTAAACCCCTCAGCTTGCTTCAATATGGGAAAATCATTAGCTATTTTTTAAAAGGTTTTTAAAGGATTCTTTTTGTTCATCTTTTCCTTTCCCCCTGCCCCTTTTTTCTTAGTAAGGTCAAAAGGGGGCCGGGGGTATGTCGGCAAAGTTTTTGGGGCAAAATCGCCCGGGGGGCCCCGAGCGGGGTTTTTGGGAAGGGCTGTATTTTTTCCACTTTTGGGGGGACGGGGAAATTTTTTGAATAGAAGAGTTTTTTCTTTATCGTTTAATTCCATCTTTGGGAAAAAAACCCCCGATATTTCACTCGTCGCACGAAAAACGCACTTCTCTCGATTTGCTGGATTTAAAAGGAAAGGACAGTCTTGCGAATACCTCTTCAAAATCAACTAATGTTTTTAAAAAAAATTTTCAAAGGGTTTTATGTCCCCCAAAAAGTTTAAAGGGAAAAACTTTTTTAAGCCCTTCAAAAATTTTTAAATTTAAAAATTTTTAAAAAATTTTGCCGGGGGTTTTTTGTAACCCAAAAGGGGGAAAACCCTAATAAGGGGATGTCCCAAAAAAGGAAAAAATGAAAGCGTTTTGTCCTGTCAGGGTTTAAAAATTTTTTCTTGATTTTAAAAAAATTGGAGTCTTTTTGGGAGAATGTTTACGTCGGGTTTGCTTCCCTTTAAAAGATCGTCCATTCTGGGGAAAAAAATGGTATAAACCCCTTTGGGCACAGAGTTCATTTTTGGGATCGATACAGAGACTTTCTTTTCCATTTGGTTTAGGAACAAGTACCACAGGTGCAGCGTACGGGATCGCCTCTTCAAATTTTGTTCTGCTTCAGGCTCCTCAATCTCTTGGGTTCAAATTTCTTTTTTCTTTGGGGTTCACCCCAAAAGGGAGATTTTTTACCGGGGTGATCTTTCCCTTTTCGATGCGGTTTTCGATAAAATTGGGCTCTCCCCCTGGCGGGAAAAAAAAGTTTTTGTGTTTGCCCCAAAAGGGGTTTAGTCCTTTTTTGTTTTTTTTGGGGGAGAGGTTTTTTCCCCTTTATTTTCCCCGGGGAATTCGAATAACTGATCTGGATCTTAAACCCGTTTTTTTGAGAACTTTCCCGGGGTTTTAGGATCTTCGGAAAGTCCCTTTTTTCCCTTTTGGGGTATCAGGGGCGGGGCCCCAACCCCAAAGGAAAAAATCCCCCCAAAAGTCTTTTTTTCCCTTTGCTTGGGGGAAAACCAAAAAACTTTTTGGGAAAATTTACCCTCAAGTACAGTTCGAAACAGCACTTAGAGGGGTATGGGGTTTTTCGTATTTCCTCACCATCTAAATGAAATTATTTTTGTTTACAAACGTGCGTTTTTTCTTGCAGGAAAATTTTAAAAGCTTTTCACCTGCGTTTGCAAAGGGTAAAAGCACCTGCCCCCAAAAAAAACCGGCATTTTTCTCCCCAAAGATTTTGAGGAAAATAAAACTAGAAGGAAAAAAATTTAGCCCCAAGTTGAATAAGCTAGGGGTTCCCACTGTTTTTCAACACATTAGACCTTGTACAAAGGACACTTTGACTTTATAACCCCCGGAGTTCCGAAAACCCAAACATGGAGGGTTTTTTCCTTTTCCCTTTACTTCGGGAAATTTTTTAAACTTAGGGGGGCCCTGCTCTAAAATTTCCCCGGGGGGTTGTCACGAAAGTCTTCCAAAGGGTGACTTTTCTTGGAAAGGAAAGGGGGTTTTCCTGTATTCTTCCCTTTCCCTTCTTGAACCGGGGTTTAAAACTGTTCTTCTTTCCCAAAAGGGCCTTGGGGTTATCAAAGCGTCAAACCCTCTCACCCAAATTCCCCAAAAATCTTTTTAATTCCCCCAAAATTTCTAAAAATGACCCTCTGAAAATTCCCCGGGGTTTTTTCCCTTTTTTGGGGGGATCAGTATCATAGCTTTTAACTGGTCAAAGGGGGGTAATCTTCAATCTTTAGCCTTTTCCTTCGAGGAAATTTCCCAAATTCGAAAAAAGAAATGGGGGCCCATGTTGTTCGGGATTTTTCTTCTTTTGGAAAAAAAAACTGCAAAAAACCCGCCCCCCAGAAAATCAAAAATCTCTTGAGGGGCTTTTTTTTTTTCCTTTTGGGTATTTTTTGAGCATCATCTTCACTTCCCTGGCGATGATTGAGAATTTTTGGGGGGAAGGAGCCGTCGATTGAGCCCAAAATTCTTTCGGGTTTTTTCATAAACTTTATTTTACTTTTTCGAAGATTGTAAAATAAAAATCCGATTTCTTTTCCCTTTTGGATTGACTTTGGGGATAATTCAAAGGCTCAAACTTCGGTTGTCCCACATTTTGGGGGTTTTTGACAGCTGCTGACGACATTTTTGGGGGGTTCAAGTTGAGTTGCAACTTTTTTATCTCGAATTGGTCGTTCGAGTTCCTCGCCAACCCCCTCCGTTTTTTTTTTCCCCTTTTTTTTCCCTCAAACCTTTTCTTCTCTGTGTTTTTCCTGGCCTGCTTTTTTTTGTGATTTTCCCCCCTTCCTCTACTAGGTTTTGATCCTTTCCTTTTTTTTTTCTTCCTTTATATTTGGGCACTTTTTGTTTTGAAAAACCTTTAGGTCCCTCACCTTAGTTTCCGCCGGTGCCCCCCAAACCCCTTTTTTTTCCCCTTCATAGATCTTCTTTTTTTAAAATTCGCCAAAAAGGGCCCAAAACCCCGGGATATGAGTCCCCTTTAATATTTTTTTAAAAATTTTCAAAATTTTAGGTTCAATTTAAAGGGGTTTTTTAAAAAAATTTTCTTACGTCACTATAATTATATATAAAATCCCCCCAAAATTTCATTGCAAAATCTTAAATTTTCTCAAAATCATATTAACCCAAAATTTTATAATATTTTCAAACTAATTTTTTAAAAAATAAGTATTAAATTATAAAATTTTAAATGTAAACCCTTTTAAAAAATAAAAAATAAAGTTTAAACTTATTTTCATTTAATTAAAAAAAATTTTAAAAAAAAACATCAATCGTAAAAAAAAAGAAATTTTAAAAGCAAAATTTCTAAAAAATGAATTTCACTGTAAAAAAACCCCCGGTTGGGACAAATATATTTCACAAAATTAAAATTTTTTTTTTTTTTTTTATAAATATTCTGATATCAAAATTGTTTTTTTTTCTTCAAAACCGATATTTTATTTGCACAAAAAAAAAAATCATTTCCCAACTCATAAAAAACCATTCCTTAGATCAACATTTTAAAAACAAGTATGCACTTGAGGAAACCCTTTTAAATTTAATTAAAACAAAAATTAATGTTTAAATTCTTTAATTTCAGACAACTTCAAAATCATAACTTTTAATCTTTTAAAAAAAATTTTAATCTCTATTCCCAAACATAAAACCTTTTCAAACGGAGAATTAAAACTAAAACCAAAAAAAAATTTCCTTTCAATCTCATTAATTTCATTTTTTAAAACCCTTTTGATGAGTTTTAAAAAATCAATTTTTTTTCAAAGAAAAAATTTTAAATTTAAAAAAATAATCATTACCCTAAACAAACCCCCAGAACGGAGAATCGAAAGTCAAAAAAATCTGCCCCCGCTTTTTCGCGGTTCGAAATGGGGCAAAAGGCTGCAGTTTTAGGGCCCCCCTCTTTTTAAAAGGTTTTTTGGGGGTAACTCGTATCTTTTTTATGAAAAAAAGGGTATTACACTTTTAAGGGCTAAAAGTATATTTTTAAAAAAACAAAATTTATTTTTACGCTTAAATTACAAATTTTTAAAAATTTAAAAAAACCCTTTTTTGATTGTCCCGCAGTCCCGGGCAGGTTTTTCCCTTGGGTTTTGGAAAACATTTCACTCAAAAATTTTCCCCCCGGGTTGGGGAAATTTTCATAACCCCTTTTTTTTGGGTTTTAAAGAAAAAAAATCTGGGAAAAAAAAATGAGAGAAGAGCCCCGGGTTTTTCCCTTTTTTTTTCTTTTAAATTTTTGATTTTTGGGCCCCCCCTTTGGGGCCCAAATTGGGTACCCCAAATTTTTTTTAAAGGCTAGGTTGCGTACCAAAAAAATCTCGGGAAACTTTTAAAAAATTTAAATTTTGCTAAACCAGCATGTACCCCAAAACTGATTACCAAAAAAACAAATAAAACAATTAAAAATTTAAAAGGGAAAAAAAACCAAAAAAAAAAATTAAAAAAAATTTCCCGGAAAAAAATTAATGCTTACAGTCTGAAAGCCGGGCCCCCCTCTGGTGACGCCCCCCAATTTGGGGGGAAAAAGTTGCCCCCAAAAAGGTGGCGCCTCTTCATTGCATTATGGGAGCCGTTACACTAAAAATATATTGGCATTGAAAACTTCCCCTAAATATTAATTTCTTTTTTCAAAACAAAACCTAGTTGAAATATAAATTCTTTTAAAAACATTTCTTTCGTGCAAAATCTCTCTTATTCTAATAAAAAAATTTCTGATATTTCTTTTTTTTTTCAGGGGGTTTTTTAAAAATTTTTTTATTCGCACTTGAATGCGTAAAAAATTGTTTACGCCCTTTTCGCAAAGTAATTTTTACGAACCCCCAAATGAAAGAGTTACTTTAAAAACGAGGGGGGTTTTTTTACGAGGGATCGGGGGAATAGCTCCGGGGGCTTTTTTTTCATTTTTTCGAATTACTTTTCCCCTTGGGGTTTCCAAATTGTTTTTTGAATTTTTATTTGTTTTTTTTTTTTTAAATTTCCCAAAATTTTTTTTAATCCCCGTTTTCTTTATAAAGTTTTTAAAAAAAAAACCCCAAAAGCACAGCAAGAATTTTTCCCAAAAACCCAAATAAAATAACTTATTTTTAAAGAAAACTCATATTTCGAAAATCAAAAAAAGAAATTTCGAAAAAATGAAACAAAGGGGAGACTGTTGCTAGACCCCCATGAAAAAAGCCCTTGAATTAAAAGGGGCGGTTTTTTTTACGGATTATAAAAAATACCTTTACTTATAGTTTCCCCGATGAGTTAAAAAATTTTAAAAATTTTTAAAATTTTGGAAGAAAATTATTTGTTTAAGCAGGAAAAGTGCTCCTCGCAAAAACCAAAAATTTTGAAGATTTAAAATTTATTTGGAAATAATTTTACGCATTTGGGTTGCTAATATTTTTTAAAATAAAAGATTTAGCTTTTTTTTAAAAAAAAGCCATTTTTTTTACATTTAGTTGTTACTGAATCAGAAATATTTTAATTTTCGATATTCTGCTTTTTTTTTCCCCAAATTTTAAATAAATGTACTTAAAAATTCCCTTTTTTTTAAATTTTTTATTTGCATAAATTAAAATCTCTTTAGAAAAGCGCTAGAAAAAATTTTTAGAGCGCATATGGGGTTTTTCTTGCCATTAGCCTCGAACAGACAACAGGGGCCCTTCTAAATCCCCTGCCCCGCCCCTCTGTCATCTGGAAATTTTTTTTCGTATTTCAACGAGGGGTTTTTGGGGGACAAAAAATTTTCCTTTTCCCCCCTTTTTTACCCCCCCTTACTGGGGGGATAAAGAAGCCAAACTTAGCTAAAGCGAATTGCAAAAAAAGGGGAAAACGAAGTTTTGGGGGGGGTTTAAATTTTCCACCCCCAAAAACTCTAAATAATGAGTCACTATAGGGTTTTTTTTTGTCGGGAAGTGGACGACCGCAAACTGTTTTCCTTTGAAAAACCCCAACATGGCGGCCATTGCGTAGAAAACAACATTTTTAAAAATTGCTTTTTTTTTCGTTTTTTGGAGTCTATGGCTGGTAGCTCTTTGAAATTTTTTGAAGACAAGGGGGTACTTTTGTGATTTTATGAATCAGAATCATTTTTTGATTGTTCTATTTTTTTTTCAGTGAAATAATTTTTAAATTTGGGGCTTAATTTTTCGAAATAATAAGGTTTTCGAGAAAATTGCGTAAGTGGTAGCTGCTTTTTAGAAAATTTTTTTTTTTGGGTTTTTAAAGGGATTGCTGCAAAAAAAAAGCGATTTTTGGGACACGTTTGGCCGCCAAATTTGGTACACGTATTCCCCTGTACCTGTCTGGGGGGTGCGTGCAAAATAAGGTTTTTTGAGAAAAAATTTTGCATGCGCAAAAGGGAGCTGCTAGTATAAAAATATCTTTGGTTTTAAAGGCATTTCTGCAAAACGAAAAGAATACGGGCCCCCACATTTGGTACAAAGTATTCCAATACCTGTCAAAAAACGTCAAAATAAGATTTTCGATTTAAAATTTCGCATGCGCAAAATGGTACTGCCTTTAGAATATCTTTGGTTTTTTAAAAACTTTACTGCAGAAACGAAAAGAGATACGCCGCCAATTTTGGGACACGTATTCCCTGCCTGTCGGACATCAAAATAAAGGTTTTTGAAAAAACTCACAAAAGCAAACCCCTTTTCAATTCACAAGCAATACCAAATTTTTTTATGTGGGGGGTTTTTCCCCTATTTTTTTTGAATATTTATTTACATTTTTTTTAAAAAAAATTTTTTGCTGGAAATTCTTTTTTTCAACTTTGCATTATATACTATTCAAACTATGATTTATTGAATTACTAGTTACCAATGAATTATTAATTTTTTTAAAGCTTATATTTAATTAAAAAAAAAGCTTTAATAAATGAAGCTAAAAAATAAGCTTTAATAAATAAACATAAAATTTAAAAGGTTTTTAAAATGCTACCCCCTTTCGAAAGAGCAATTTTTCCCAGAAAACCCTTTTTTCGGGCGTCCCGAAAAAACATGGAATACGTGTAAAGAATTTGGCGGCCGTATTCTTTTGGTTTTTCAGGGAAAGCCTTTTAAAAATATGGAAAAATTCCCAAAGAGGGACCAACCACTTGCGCATGCGCAATTTGTCGAAAACCATATTTTGAAAGTCCCCACGGGCTGGAATACTGTACCAAATTTGGCGGGCGATCACTTTTCGTTTTGCAACAATGCTTTAAAAAACCAAAAAAAAATTTTAAAAAAACACCTTGCGGGATGCGCAATTTTCTCGAAAATCTTATTTTGACGGGTTTGACAGGTACTGGAAGTCCGTAGCTTTTTTAGTTCGAGCTGTAGAGTTATTTTAGACATACGACTGGCCGATGTCCCCAAACTACTTTTTTGGAATCAGCACCCTCCAAAAACGTGTAAAAAACACAAAATCCCCAAATCCCCATCTAAAAACCCTTTCATTATTTTACTTTCATTTGGGGAAATTGAAAGTAAAAAACAAGGATCCCTTTTAAATTACAGGCCATTTATGAGTGTTTTGTTGCGAAAAATTGATTTTCCGACATTAAATTTTTCACTGAATAAAATAAACAATAAAAAATGATTCTGATTCATAAAAAAAAAAAATTACAACCCACGTCTAAAAAAAATTTCAAAGAGCTACCACCCATGATTTCCAGATAACAGTTTCCCTAAAAACCGCAATATTTGTACTGTTGTTTTCAAACGAAACTGGCCGCCATGTTGGGGGGATTTTTGGGGAAAAAAATTTCCCACCATTCTCCTTTTTTTCCCCCCCCCCCCCCCCCCCCCTTAGATTGGGCGGTACGCAGGGGTTTTTCTATCTCTATGGTATAACTACTGAAGTTAAGCCCCTATCAACAACCGGTTTTTTTTCCCCCAAACCCCAACCGCCAACCAACTTTCTTCCCCCCCCAATTTTGGCCCCCAAAAAGTTTTTAAAAGGGGGTTTCCAGGTATGGAAGTTTTTTTTTTTCCCCATTTTCGCCCGGGCAAAACTAAACGGTAAACTCTACAGTAGGGAAAAATTTATTAAAAATCACCTTTTTGGGTTGATTTTTTTTTTTCATTTGCATGCGTGGGGTTTCTTTTTATAAAATTTTTTTTTTTCTGTCATACGTTTTGTTTATGGGGAAATGATCCTGATGTTTGTTAAAAAAAAGGGTTTTTTTTTGGGGGGTTTTGGGTTTTGGAGGCTTTTTCTTTTCTTTTACATAAAAATGATCGAATACAATTTAACCCAAAATGTTTTTCCCCTTCTGATAAAATTGCCAAATTTTTTTAAAAAAATATTAAAATCGTTACGGGGCCGTATTCACAAAATTCGGGTCCCCCCCCCCGGGTTTCCCCCCCGGGGGGGGATCGATAGGTTTCGTAAAAATTCCCCTTTTTCCAATGCGAGTTATGCCAAAAAAGGGGAGATAAAACCCAAATCTGCTCTACGGGGTTTTTCCCCCCAATTCGGGGGGTTTTCAGAAGGATATCTCTGGAAATGTTTTAAAAAAAAAAAAAAACATACTTATCAGGGGTTTTTTTTTCAAACTATGATTAAAAATTTTTTAGTTCTAATCCCCTTTTTAAATTTTTTCTTTTTAAAAATTGTTCTTGTAGAATTTTAGCATATTAGAAAGATAAAAATTTTTTTCAACATGATTTAGATTGATACTAATTTTTTTACGAAAAAGGGGCTTACGTGGGGGGTATCCCCTGAAAATTTTTTAAAATTTTAAAAACCTTTTAAAAAAAACTTTAAAAATTGGGCAAAAAAATTTTTTTTAAAAGTTTTGTGTTTTGGGGGATTTTTTCACAAAAGTTACAAAAATTAAAAAAAAAATACAAAAAACGGGGAAAATTATAACCCTACTATTTTTGGGCCCTGTAAAAAAAATTTTAGCATTTTTAAAATTTTTGGGTTTTAAAAAATTTTTTACATATACTAATGATAATTATAAAGGGGATTAGTTTTCTTTTTTTCCCCTTTTTTTATGTATTTTTAAATTTTAAAAAAAGTTTTCGATTTCTGTTTAGTAGTTTTATTTTTTTAAAAAATTTTTTTAAAACTATGTACACCCCGTTTTTCCCCTTCCCCTTAAATTTTTTTTTGCTTTTCCCCGAAATAAAAAAGGGTTTTTTTAAAACCCTTGGGAAAAAAATTTTTTTTGGGAAATATAAAATATATCAGCGTGTTTTGTTTTTTTTTTCTTTCCATTAATAGCTTTTTTTTTAAAAAAAGAAAATTTTTTAAAAAAATTTTTCCCCGCTCAATTTTAAATATATCTGCAAAAAAAAAAAAGTTATAAAAATTTAAAAATTTGGTTTTTTTTGGGGGGGGTTTTTTTAAAAACATTTTTTAAAAAAAACCCCTGTAAAAAATTTTTTTTTTATACTGTGAAATATCTTCTTTTTAAATTTAAAAAAGGCTTATGTAAAGGGAAAAAACTATAAAAAAAATTTCCCCAATTTTCCAAAAAAAAAAATGTTCCTAAAAAATTTGAAAAAATTAAAAAGGGCGGGGGTGATCCCTCCCACCCCCAAAAAGGGGATTTCGATCTGTCTCACGAAACAAATAGAACAAATTAGAAATAAAAACTATCCCCTTTAAAAAAGTCCCGTTATTCTGCTTTTACCAATGAAAATTCCCTGTTTCAAAATCTGATTGAAACCTGGGAAAAAACCCAAAGGAGAAACCCAATAAATCTCGCGGTTGTGAATACGAATTTGAAAAAAACCCTCAATTTTTTCCCCCTTCCTCGCAGGATTCATGTTTTTGGGGGTACTCCCCTACTTGACTTTGAACTTGTGAATAAAAGGCGGTTAACCCCTTTAAAAGAAAATTTAAAGTTTTTTTAAAAAATTTTTTCTCGGTGGATTCCCCAAATATTTTTAAAGGAACTCTTTAAAATCCGCGGAAGGGTCTTCTCCATAGCATATTTCTATTTTTCCCCAAATTAGGTTTTGGCCACGGTAAAAGTTTAAAGGCCCAAAATTCCCCTGGACCCGGGGCCCGCTCTGCTTGCCATTGGGTTTAAAATTTTGAAATCGGGGGCGGGTTTTCCGGGGGTTATTTTTTAAAAATTTTGGGGTTTTTTTTTTCCAAAAAAAAATTAAATAATTTTTTTGTATGGGCTTTTTTTTAAAGGTAAACTGGGTTATTTTTTTTAATTGTGTATAGACTGCCCCCAACAAGGCCTTTTCAGTCCTTTTTTAAAGGGTTCTGAAAGCATAGCATAACAACTGTAAATTATTCCATAAACATTTCCCTAGTGCCCTCACGCTATAAAGATCATGTCCTTTGAAGAATTAAAAAAATGTTTTTTTAAATTTAAATAAAAATACGAAAACATGGTTACATAAAATTTCCCCTGAAACAATTTAGTAAAAAATTGCCCCCGGTTTCCTTTCATTCTTGCTTTTTTTAGTTTTAAAATTAAATTTTTAACTGTTTAAAAACAAAATAATAATTTTTAAAAAAATATTTTTATTTTTTATTCAAAAATTTATATTCCAATGTTTTAACCCCTTAAATTTTAATTAAAAAAATGTAGCCCCCCCCCCCCCCCCCCTTTTTATTTATTCTGGTGCGTAATGAAAACTATTTTAAAATTTTAGATTTTTGAATAAAAAAAAAATAAATTTGAATAAAAGGGTAAAAAAGCATACAAAATTCACCCCCATTGTTTTTTAGCAGGGAAACTCCCACTTTTTTAAATTTTAAAAAAAATACTTAAGCAAACAAAAAACATGTACTTTTAAATTTTAAAAAAATTTTAATCCAAAAAAAGGAAAGGGTGATTTTCAGAAGCCATGTTAAAATAAAAAGGAAAAAAAATCAAGTTTCTTTTTCTTTGCTTTTTATACGTTTTTCCCTTTTAAATTTTTTCTTTTTTGTAATCTTTTAAGTGAAGATTTTTTATTAAATTATTTTTGTTTTTCTGTTAAGGTTTTTTTCATTCTTTATCGTATTAAACATTCAAATTTTTAAATTTTTTTTGTATTCTAAAGGCAAAAACTAAGTCATTACTATTTTTTAACATTTAAATTTTATTCACTTTATACAAAAACTGTTTTTTTAAAAAAAATTTTTTAATCTTTTTTGTATTTTCATTCAAAATACAATTTTTTTCATTGATAATATAAAATGTAAGTTGAATTTTTTATTTCATTTAAAAGTTTTCTTAAAAATCGAGTCATCAGATTATTTTTGTCAATTCTTTCCCAAAAGTTTTCGGGATGTCAAAAAAGGGGGGAGCCAGCGAACGCAGCGCCGCTCAAATTTGGGGGAAATTGCTAAAGTTAGAACAGCAAAATATCTCCTCTAGCCCCTTGGGGTTTAAAAAGTAAATTTTCCCCCTCATTTTTGGGTTTTTGGAAAAATCTATCTACGATCCCAAAAAGCTCAGGTTTTTTGAGTTCATTCACCAGGATTTCA